>ML284044.1:0-35002 GCA_005239495.1 Nicotiana undulata
TATATGTACGGACTCGTGAGATGATGAAGAACATTTTGGTATAAAGTTTGTCGAGTTCCAGGACGCGGGCTCGGGGATCAGATTTTTATTGATTTCGGGTTTTGTGCTTAAAATCGATATTTTTCAATTGGAATTCATTCCTTTAGCATAATTTGATGATAAAAATCTGAACTCGGTAGATTTGGAGCACTCGGAAGTTGATTCGAGAGGCAAGCGTGTTGTAGAGTAGCTTTTCGGGCTAGTTCGAGGTAAGTAATGTCTTTAAATCCTGTCCTGAGGGTATGAAACCCCGAACTTTGCATCCTTTCACGGTTTTGGAGTGCACAAATTGGGAATTTGGAAATATATTCCTTTTTAGGCGACTATTGAGTTGCGAAATCGCTTTTAAAGCTATGCTTAATAGTATTGATATATTTTTGATATATTTGGGCTGTAAGCCATGTTTGGGGCCTAGTACCGATCTGTTTAACCTCTTGGGGGCTATTTTACTGATATTCCTCACTTGATATGTTATGATTTTTCACTCGGTCCTTCTTGATAATTGTTTTGACACTCAGAGTATGTTGATATTATTTCTTGAAAATGAAATACTATTTTGGGTCGAGAACCCGTTATATTGATGGCCCGAGTGGCATATTGAGAGTGTCTGACTAAGTGAGGCCGAGAGCCTATATTTTGAGGATGTTATGATATGAGAGAGGCCGTGTGCCTGAGAGTGATTGATGCCATGATTTGGCTTATTTATAGCGCTTGGGCTGAAGGAGCCCCTCCGGAGTCTGTACACACCCCCAGTGAACGCATGTACCTATTGAGTACGAGTGCCGAGTGCCGAGTGATGAGTGATTGAGAGGCATGAGTGATTGTGAGGCGCTGAGTGACTGTTACAGATAGATGGTGAGGTGCTGAGGGAATATTTACGAGTGATGATTATGGCCCGAGGGGCAGATGTATGATGATATTTTAATGAGTTTTGACCATGATTCACTTCATTTTTCAAACTGATATTTTGAGAGTTTTACCAAGAAATACTAGAAAATATACTTGTTTTAAAGAATTTTACGGAAACTGGTTTGACTTATATACACTTATTTGAATCGTGGTATTTTACTGTTTTGTGGATTGGTGTAATTATGCTGTGTGTTTCTTATTCTTCAGACTGTGATTTATTTTCATTACTACTGAGTTGGCATACTCATCATTACTCCCTGTACCTCTGTGTACAAACCCAGGTACTAGTGCGGAGCAGTAGCCATATTCGCTCGTTATCAGTAGCATTTACGGGATTTCGAGGTAGCTGTCCAGTGTCCGCAACTTCTTCATTTCCCTTCCTTATCAGTACTAACATTTGATTCCTAGACATTGTTTATCACATTAGCAGAGTTAGTTTTATTTCTTAGATGCTCGTGACCATGTTGACTCCAGTCTTGGGGGAATTGTTTTAGACAGTGGATTATTTTATATTTGTTTAAAGACTTAGAAATTTTCATACTTGCTATGATGGTATTAAATGATATTGCGATATTTGATTAAACCAAGTGTGTAGTTATGTGATGGTTGTCTAGCCTAGTTCCACGATAGGCGCTATCACGGCCTATTAGTATTTGGGGCCGTGACAAGTTGGTATCAGAGCTCTAGGTTACATAGGACTCAACGGTCATGAGCAGGTTTAGTAGAGTCTTGCGGATTGGTACGGAGACGTCTGTACTTATCTTCAAGAGTCTGCAGAACCCTTAGGAAACATCTCATTTTCTTGAACTCTGTCATGCCATTCTATTAATTCGAGAAATCTAAATTCTTGTTGTTTCATTCTCTCACAGATGGTGAGGACACGCACTACGGAACAGGGTGACCATACACTTACTGGACCCATGAGAGGTCGAGGCCACGATCGAGGCCGTCGTAGAGGTAGGGGACCAGCCCAGGAAGCTGCCGGGGTAGTACCAGAAGATCCCCCTATTATTCAGGATTAGGTTCCCGCCGTAGGTGCTCCAACGGGACAGGTCCAGGCACCGACAGTGCCCATAGTCATTCCGGGTCTTCAGGAGACCCTGACTCAGATTTTGACAGCATGCACCAGTTTAGCTCAGGCAGTCACTATGTCTACTACTGCCACTACGCCTCAGGCCGGTGGAGGCAATCAGACTCCAGCTGCCCTGGTACCTGAGCAGGTCGTACATGGTATGCAGGCACCGGGGGCAGTCCCAGCTTAGCCAGTTGCCCCAGCTCAGGACTTTGTGGTCCCAGTTATGCCCGAGAATGAGCAACGTAGGCTGGAGAGGTTCAGTAGACTTCAGCCTCCGACTTTCTAAGCTAGTCCCTAATGATAGGGAGAGGATCAAGAGGTTTATAGATGGTCTCACGTATCAGCTTCGGATTTTGATGACCAGAGATAGAGAAAGAGTGTCTAGAGCCACATTTGAGCAGGTTGTTGACATAGCTCGGGATATTGAGTCGGTTCGTAGGCAGGAGCGTGAGGAGAGGGAGGCCAAGAGGCCTCGGGGATCAGGTAACTTCAGTAGTGCCCCTCCCAGAGGGCAATTTCAACATAGCAGAGGGCGTGTATTTAGACCTCCACAGCCAGTCCGTCCAGCCTATAGTGGCGCATCTTTGGGTAGGGCCCTCACAGCTCTCATCAGGGCCCTTCTTCCTTTAGTGCCCTTCCAGCTCAGAGCTCCTCTAGAGCATAATCATATTAGAGTTCTTCTATACATGGTTCATCCGATGGTTATCATGGTGGTAGGGGTTCCCTTCAGTCCCCATCTCCAGCTCCATGTAGTTTCTTCGAGTGTGGAGAGGTTGGTCATGGATGGAGGTTCTGCCCTCGTCGTGCTAGTGGATCAATTCAGCAGAGGGTTCAGCCCTCGACTTCAGCCCCAGTCACCACACCACCTACCCAAGAATCTAGGGGCGCCCTAGAGGGGGAGGTCGAGCAGGTGGAGGCTAGTAACGTATTTATGCAATCCCAGTTAGGTCTGATGCTATGGCCTCAGATGCGGTGATTACATGTACTATCTCATTTTGTCATAGTGATGCTTTGGCTTTATTTGACCCTGGTTCCACATACTCTAATGTTTCATCGTATTTTTCTCACTTTCTGAATATGCCCCGTAGTCTTTAGTTACGTCTGTTCATGTTTCGACTCCGGTGGGCAATACTAACGTTATGGACCGCATGTACTGGTCGTGTGTTATATCTATTGGGGGTCTGGATACCCCGAGTGGACTTGATGTTGCTCAGTATGGTTTATTTTGATGTGATACTGGGCATGGATTGGTTATCCCCATGTCATGTTATTCTTGATTGTCACGCTAAGACCGTGACCCTGGCTATGCCCGGAGTTCCGAGAGTTGAGTGGAGACGGTCTATAGAGCATGGTGTTTTATACGTCAATACCACACAAGAGGGGGGGGGGGTGATTTGTGTGGTGTACAATTTTCGAGTGCAGTCTCTATAGAAGAACCTGATTCTTCTTGGTGTTCCAACTTCTACTGTTTGCGGAAAAGTAATTGTAGAGATTAAAGAACACATCAATTTTACGTGGAAAACACCTGGCTCAAAAGGTGAAAAAATCACGACCTACTTCCCATTAGGATTTTCCAAAACTCTTCACTACAACTCTGAGCCAAACAACATTTACAAAATAAATTCTTTTGTAAACCTAAGGAGTAACTCTAACCTTTTGTGGCAAACTAGCCTCTAGCTAATTGCGACAAACTTCAAGTTAACTCTAACTTGAACAATGTGTACCTATTACAATTGCTTCTAGATAAATTTGAAAAATACAATATGAAATCACCTACTACAACCAAGTAGACTCAAAAAGACAACAGATGGAACTGGATCTTCTAGCTGGTTCAAGTAGCTTTTGTGTCGCACAAGGATTCTGCTTGCAAAATTGCTTTGGTAATTTTGCTTTCAGTTCTTGTTTCACTTCTGTCTTTGTGCGATCGATTCTTTAGCAGGAATGCTTCAACATTTTGTAGCGCCAGTAGTTGAGATGTTGTTGTTTAGTTCTAGTGCAACTCTTCCTTGGTGGAAGAGTTTGTATTCATCTCAACTTCCTCGATTGTTTCTGTCCTTGCTGAATTCGAACTCTATTTTCTTATCACTTTGCAACCTTTTCGCTTTAGGAGACAACCTCTTAGTTCACAGATAATTCACAAATCATGTTTATCTCCTGTGTATGAACGCTTCTTTTGCCAATGGGTCTGTTTGCTCTGATGGACTTGGTTCAACTGGGTGGGCATTTGTCAATCTTCAAAACTATGCAGTGACTTGGTACAACAAATTCCCCCTTTTTGATGATGACAAACTCTGTGCTTAACCCTGTACATACTTCAGTCCAACATAGACACTTTGTAAAGTTTTTTAAGCATTTATCATTGAGAGACCAGGTTCATTAGGTTATTAAATATTACAAAAATATTTTGAAGCACACATCTTCCCCCTTTTGGCATCATCGAAAAGTTTCAAAATGATAAACTTACCAGAGTTATTAATAATTACTCATGGCCATTGAGGCAACTGCAGGTGCAAAGCATGAATAATCATAAAAAAAACCAATGAAATGTAAGCTATTTAAGAAACTGACACAGAATCAATAACCAAAAAGAAAATTCATTGATTATATCATAGATCAAGCACCATACACAAAAAGAAATTAAAACAGTCGCAACCATGAGCAGAACAACAAAACATAACACGATTAAATCCCAAACTAGGCATTGAAGGGTTTTTTGGTGGCACTGGACTCCTAAGGCTGGGAAGGGACAGAGTAGGTTGTGGTCTTGGCTTGAAGAAGGGAGAGCATTTGTTGAAGAACACCCTAATTCTTATCCTTATCTTTGGCTAATTCAGTTCTGAGAGCATCCCGCTCAGCTTCAACCTCAATAAGGCGAGATTTCAATCGAAGGATCTCCGCATCCTTTATCTCACCTTCCTGCACAAGTGACCTGACCTTGCTATTAATAGGATATTTCCTGGATGAACTAGGTTCATCCTCAGGATTATTAACAATATAATTACAAGTCAGCAACGTATTCTTCCCAAAGAAGTCCGTAGCAGTAGCCATTTCAGCTTTCTTCACTGGAACCTTGAAGTGGGAAAGCACGTCAGTCAGAATAAATCCATATGGTATAGCATGTGCCTTGGCTCCATTCACAACTCTATCCAAGAGTTGGATGATGAACGCAAGCCAATTGATCTGCTTACCCCTGTACAAGCATTCCATAAGCGTGAGGTCCATGTAGCTGGCAATGTGCCTTCGTTCATGTCTTGGCAGTAGAAACTTGATCACAAACTCAAAGAACAGTTTGTGCTGAGGTCGCATCTCGCTCTTGAATACTGCCCTGGGCTTAGGTTCTTGTTCATTCTCATAGAAAAACCTGGTGATGTTGAGAGCTGAGGACAAACCATCTAGATTAGGCCATCTTTGCCTTGTATAATCATCATAACCCTCAGCAGGGATATTCAGTATCTCCCCCAAATCCTTTGCATCAAACGAAATTTCAAATCCTTGAACCTTGGTAGATACCCTACCATCCTTGACAACTGCGTTGGCCATAACTTCAACCAACTCATTCCTAGACAGCCTTCCTTCCAGGTGAAGAACCATGTCCTTCCACCCTTGCACATCCTGAGTATCCATCAGGAAAATCATCCCTGATTCCTCAAGGTCTCTAACCAGCTTTCCTTTCAAGATAGTATGCTTGCCAAATATGGTGTGTTTGTCAGTCTCTTCACCAGACTCTTCCTCTTCTCCTCCACTCCATTCCTCATCATCAGCAATCTTGACTTTCTTTGACTCAAACCAGTTCCTCTTTGCAATGGTTGAGGGTGTGGAAGACACAGATGCTGACTTCTTGGAAGAAGCCTTAGCTTTCTTGGGTTTAGGTGTCTCAACCACAACTGGAGCAGGCTGCTCCTCATGATGGACCAGGTCCATCGCATCGTCATCAACAAGAACTGCCTTAATAGGCTCTCCAACTTTTGCCTTTCCCTTGGCAGCCTTCTTCTTTTTTCTCTCTCTCAGAGCTCTTTCCAAGTCTTCTTCTCCTTTCCTAACAACACTTCTAGTAGCACAAATCTTTGGGGCAGGAACATCAGCAGATAATGAAGCTTTCATCTCCTTCGGTGGAACTGGGGTATTAGCCTTCTTGGACTTTGGACTCTTCTTTTTGGGATTATAGGACTCCCCCAACTTCCTCAGCATCTCAGCCAACGTCTCCTCAATAGATGAACCAGGTTCATCTACTGATTGTGTTAGGCTCTCCAGACTTGCTTCTGCTTCCCCAGAAATGCTTCCCCCTAAAGTTGTGACTCCTTCCTCATCAATCACAGGAGCGGGGACACAAATAGCCAGAGTGGCACCGTCCTCCCCAGATCCCTTTACTGGGCTCCCTTCTCCCTCTCTCTCAAGGTTTACATTTTTACCCAGTTTTCTCCGCCTATCCGGTAGCTCTACATCCATAATCGACCCAACCAAAACAAATCTGTTTTCAGCCATATTTGTTGCAGACCCAACTTCAAGATTTCCTTGTTCAGTGTCAGATGAACCTGGTGTTTCATCCTCATTAGCAGATTTGAAGGATTAACTGGAGGATTCAAAATCTTGGACCTTGCTATCTTGAAGTATTTTTTCTAAAATTTGGCACGAGAACCAGAAGCAACTGATTTTCTGGCCAAAACTTTCACTCTACGTGCCCTGGGGGCTGAAGTAGGGTTAGGTGTAGGTTTAGGAGTAGGTTCAAGAACTGGAGGGTTTTGGGGGGTTGAAGATCTGGCTGGAGAATGTGAACTGTATACTGATGGAGAACTAGAACTAGAATTATCGTCCCCATAATCAGGGTTGGTGGAGGAAGATGAAGCAAGGGGTGGTGAAGACAGTTTTGTGAATAATTTGGAAGAGAAGAAAGTTGATTAGTTTTGGTTTGAGAGGAATGAAGAACTAGGTTCGACGGTTATGCTTTTTGAAGAGGGTAGGTAATGATGACCTTTTAAAGATGTGGTCATTAATTGTACAACGACAGATTTATTAGTCAAGTGTGATTCTAATCGCTGTAGGAGTGTCATTGATAAGATGGTTAGGAATCCCTAAATCTAGGCTAATTAAAATACGATGGGACTTCTTGAAACTGGTTCATTTTAGGATAAGTACAGAGAATTGGAAATGAACCAAATATAGATAGAGTCCTGCTCACGTGTGACTATAATTATTTCAATAAGTGTATGGAGATGAGCACGTACCTTGTCAGTCAGACGAACCAGCAGCGATGAACCATGTTCATCGTGTTAAAGTCTTTAATTTGCCTCAATTTACAAAGATAGAAAAATATCATTAGTAACCAGGGAATCATATTAATACATGGCAAGAGAGTATGGCAGTAAAGTCATGATATTGAGCAATGATTAGTCTGGTTAATTATCTATTTTAGTGTTTCTAGCCAAATTTTTTTTCTTTTCAAATTAGGTGATCTTAATCATCCCTAATTCAAGCCGGTTTCTCTCAAAATGCTCCCTACTCAGTGCTTTAGTAAATATATCTGCAATTTGTTTGTTAGTAGCACAAAATTCGATTGAGATCATTCCTTTTTCATAGTTATCCCTTAGGAAATGGTGTCTAACATCTATGTGCTTAGTTCTTTTATGATGAACCGGGTTCTTCGTCATACTAATTGCACTAGTGTTGTCACAGAAAATAGGAATGNTCAACCACATATTCAGACTCAGCAGTAGACAAGGCTACTGAATTTTGTTTCTTGGTGGCCCAAGACACAAGGCAAGAGCCCAAAAAGTGAGCCATGCCTGAAGTACTTTTCTTACCACCTCTGCTCAGAGTTCTCAAAGGACCACATAAGTCCATATGAACCAGTTCCAACGTCCTGGTGGTACTGACCATTTTCTTGCTTTTGAATGAGGATCTTACCTGCTTCCCCTTGCACGTGCCTCACAAACTTTGTCTTTCTTGAACTTAATGTTAGGAAGCCCTATCACTAAGTCCTTAGAGACTAATTTTTAAGCTGATTCAGACTCGCGTGACCAAGTCTTTTGTGCCAAAGGAGAGGATCACTGTCCAACACACTTAAGCAAGTGAGTTCATTTTCAGACAGTGTGGACAAGTCTATGACATGGATGTTATTCATTATTTTTCCCTGCAAAACAATCTTGTCAGTAAGCAGGTTAATCACAAAAAATTTTGTGGAAGTGAAAGCAACCAGGTTACATCTGTCACACAATTGTGACACACTGATCAGGCTATATTTCAAGCTATCTATCAAGTACACATGTTCAATGGAACGTGTGTCATCCTTACCTACCTTACCAACCCCTATAATTTCACCTTTCTTTCCATTTCCAAAGGAGACATTTCCTCATTTTGAGGTTTTCAAGTGAAAGGAACTGTTTCATGTTCCTTGTCATATGTTTTGAGCAGCCACTATCCAAGTACCAAATTTGGCTGCTTCCTCTCACCTGAACCTACAAAAAGAAATCAGGGGTTAGTCTTAAGAACCCAAACTAGTTTGGTCCTTTTAAGCATGCAACGAGAAACAATTATCACACGACGTAGAACACACTTCAAAGGTCATAAGAATGGTAAAAGGGAAGATTTGATCAGTTTGATAGATCGACCATTAAGTCCAAAATGCATGTCATGATCATTAAGGATAAAAAAAAAAAAAAAACGAACTTTTTCTTCTGTCCTTCCGACAGGGGCATTGCTTGTTAATACTTGTTTCTTTGCATCATTGTGTCACTAACTCTGAGTCAGTCCTTGTCAAAACAAGCAAGAAAGTATTTCAAAATCTGCTACCAGCTTTTCAATTGCACAAAGCAAATTTGGCCAGCACATTCATTTGTTACAGTCAACATGCCTCGATGGTTCATGAAAATGGTCCCCCTCCCCCACCCCCCACCCCCCCCAAAAAGACTCTTGTCAGCCAACTTGGCACAAGCAAAGATTACTGGTGATTCCCTCTGACAGGCAAATTGCTCCAAAAAGCAAGAAGCCATTCAAGATGTGAAAAAAGGTCTCCTAAGAAAAAATCTCCAGTTAGAACAAGCCACAAATACAAATGGTACTAGGTGTGAAATAATCAGAGTTGGTGCAGAACAAAAGTCTCTTGAGGCCGACTCAAGTTGATTGAGCAACAACCAAGTTGCTCAGGACTCGAGGCCACAAACCGACCACCACTTTGCTGCAACTGTTTTCTGGTGTATCTGGTGTGCTGTGCGATCGCGTACTTTGAAATGCGATCGCGGAGAAGAAATTAGGGGGCTGGAATTTTGGCTTGTGCGATCGTACCTGAAGGTATGCAATCGCACAGAAGGAAAATTTAGGATGCAGAGAATTGGCCTGTGCGACCGCAAGTGATCTTGTGCGATCGCACAGGGTGCGCTTGGAGGCTTCTGGGACTTAGGCTTATGCGAATGCACAGGAGGAATTTTGGAGGCAGCATGGAAGGCTTGTGCGATCGCAGAGCCTGTGGTGCGATCGCACAGGGTCGTCTCTGGGCAGTGCTCAATTTAAAAACGAGTTCTTGACATATTAACTCATTTTTCATATGCCATGGACGAATTTTGAAGAGCATTTCAAGGAAGATCACATCAAGCTTTAGAGGTAAGATAATTCTACTTATTTCCAAGTTAAATACAAGATTATATCATGAAATTAGACATGAAAATTTTGGGAAAATTGGGATTTTTGAAGAAAACCTAGAATTTGATAAATGTGATTTTTGCCACGAATTGAGCATAAATCTTGGAGTAAATTGAGTAATTGAATTAGTTAAGCTTCGGGTAGAGATTATCTTCAAGAAAATTCGAAGTCGGGGCAAGTGGGCCCGAGGGCATTTTGGTCATTTCATTGAACCGGGCAGAGGGACTCTGTAATTTGAATTTATTATGATCAATTCAGTATATTTTTCATTGAATTGTCATTATTTGGATAGTTTGGGGACGTTGTACATCCATTGGAGGTGTCGTAGAGGTTTGGAAGCCGGTGGTGAATCTTCGGAGCGAGGTGAGTCTCCTTTCCAACCTAGTAAGGGGGAAATGTCCCCATAGGTTCCTTATTTGTTATGTATACATGTTGTGGAGGCCGCGTACGTACCAAGTGACGAGAGTCCGTACGTGGTGACTATATTGCTATGTCGGGTAGCTTTAGGACTCACGAGCATGCCTCTATGTGCCTTATTTGTACCTTGTATTTATTTTAAGTTGTGATTGTTGTTGAGATGACATGGAAAGGTGAAATATTATGATTTCAATCCCAGTTGGCTACAGTGGTATTGGCATAGTCCTGTTGAGTTCACTGTTGAGTCGGTACACATATGTACCTATATATGTATATGCACTTGTTATCGAGTCAGCACACGAGTCGCACACTGGAGGCACGATCGTGGGTCAACTTATATATTATTATTATCGAGTCAGCACACGAGTCGCATGCATGATGCGTGATCGTGGGTCAACTTATATATTATTATTATCGAGTCAGCACACGAGTCGCATGCATGATGCGTGATCGTGGGTCAACTTATCATTATCGAGTCAGCACACGAGTCGCAGATTGGATGCGGGATCGTGGGTCAGCTTATCATTATCGAGTCAGCACACGAGTCGCAGGTATGATGCGCGATCATGGGTCAGCTTATTACTATTGAGTCAGCACGCGAGTCGCAGGTATGATTCGCGATCGTGGGTTAATTTATGACCTCAGTCCTCATGACCACCCTTATGACTCCGGCCGGTTGTCTTGTCCGTGTCTGTATATGCTCCTTGGGTTCTGGTTCACTTATAATTTGATAGTCAGGCATTGGTTAAGAGAAAATTAAGTACATTGAGGTTCATTTTAAGTTATTACCTGAATTTGCTTATTTGATATGCACATGTTGTTTACTATCCTACCTGCCTACTTCTTTCGCCATATCCTGTCATATATTATATTGTTGGACCTTAGTGAGTGTCTAGTCGACCTCTCGTCACTACTTCTTCGAGTTTAGACGGGATACTCACTGGGTACACATATGTTTATGTACTCATGCTACACTTTCTGTGCATTTTGTTGCACAAGTATCTTCATAGTTTAGCGATTGATTTGGAGACTTACTCGGGCTGCACTCATCCGGAGGCGTTCCGCAGTTGACAGAGTCTCCTTCTTTCTATATCTTTACATTGTATCTCTATTGCCTTTGTCCCATTTATTTCTCGGACAAGAGTTGTATAATTGTATAAATTCTTAGAAACTACTCATGTACTTGTGTCACCGGGTTCTGGGGATGTGTTGAGTCTTGTTTTATTGAATTAAATGGATTTCCTGTCGTGTTTAATTTACAAAAATTTATTTATTTGATTATGAAATGCAATAAAGGCAACGATTTTGAAATTGTTAAACATGAAAGTATTTCAACTGATTAAGGGGTTAGCTTGCCTGACAGTGGTGTCCGGCGCCATCACAACCCATAGGTTTTGGGTCGTGACAGAAGAAATGACCCAAAGAGTGAAAAGCTTAAAACAACAGTTGAAAAACATACAAGGGTTGGCGGGGCAAAAGAGTATTGCCTTCAAGGATCTATGTATGTTCCCCGATGTCCACTTGCCACCTGGTTTTAAGACCCCCAAATTTGAAAGGTATGATGGACATGGAGATCCCATAGCCCACCTGAAAAGGTATTACAATCAGCTAAGAGGTGCGACAAGAAATGAAGAATTGCTAATGGCTTATTTTAAGGAAAGCCTTACGGGGGTAGCCTCTGAATGGTTTACTGATCAGGACACATCTCGCTGGTATGTTTGGGACGACATGGCTCAGGCCTTTGTCAAACAGTTCCAATACAACATCGACATTGCCCCGGACCACATTTTCCTTTCAAACCTGAAGAAGAAACCAACTGAAAGTTTCAGGGAATATGCCATTAAATGGAGAGAGCAAGCGGCTAGAGTTAAGCCATCCATGGATGACTATGATCTAGCCACTATCTTCCTTCAGGTTCAAGAGCCAGATTATTTTCAAAACATGATGTCCGCAGTTGGCAAATCCTTCTCGGAAGCAATCAAAATGGGAGAAATGGTTGAGAATGGTCTTAAGACAGGAAATATTATAAGCCAAGCAGTTCTCAAAGCCACAACCCAGGATTTCCAAATTGAATATGGTAATTTTAGTGACATGAATGAGAAAGATGAAGAAATCATGATGGCATCAGGGTTCAGAAGAGGTCCTAGGAGAACATCTCGAAGGTATGACCAGCCTCGTCTCTCTTCTGATGATTCCCCTAAGCAATCCTATCCACCTCAGAACCCACAATACTCTTTTGCTCCACCTTAGTATTTTTCCAGCCACCAAGACACCCCAGAAGGCGAGCATCACAAAATCTCCACCAGCCTCCACGGAATTTCCAAGTGCCCTATAACCCACATCCAAGCAAGGGGTATAGAGGAGAACAAAAGTTGAAAGATAAGTTTACACCAATAGGAGAGTCATGTGCAAGCTTGTTTGAGAAATTAAAGCATTATGACGTGATTGCACCTATTCCTCCAAATCATGTGAATCCACATGCAAGAAGTTTTGACCCTTCTAAAAGGTGTGAATACCATTCCAATGCCCAGGGGCACGATGTTGAAAGCTGTAGAGATTTGAAAAAAGAAATAGAAAAGATGATCCAGGAAAATATGATTGTGATCCAAAATAGTGACACCCAGAATATCACGCAGAATACTTTACCTGCATATGATGATGCACACTTTGTGGGGAAGATGCATGGTGACAGGGAGTATGAGAATCCTCTCGGGAACTTGCTGACTGAAGTTAATGATTTTGAAATTGGAGAAGGCTCTGCTGATTCTGATGAGAAAATTTGTGGCTAAATATCAAGCTTAGCAATTGAAAAGTCATTCCCTCCTCACGAGGAAGGAATATTGGTAGCTTGTTTTGATGTTTTTTCTGTTATCTGGGTTATTTCAGGATTGTGATCCAGATTTTATTTGAGTCAAACCCTTCTATCCCTCTGTTCAGTTTGTGTGAGTCTTGTCGATTTGCTTTGTTGTTATTTTCATTAGCCGGGTTATTTTAGGGTTGTAACTCGTATTTTAGGTTATTTGTCTTATTTTTTACTCAATGAAATACAATTTGTCCTTTTGTGTCATTCCATGCTTAGTTCTTTTCCCGCTAGTTTTAGTAATATGACATGCATGCAGAAATTTTGGCCAGATCTTAAAAACTGATTTAGTCTTGAATGAGATAAGTGAGAAAGAAACACTTTTGAGAATGAATAAAGATTTGAGATACTTTGGAACTAAGGTCGAGTAAAATTCACCTTCAAATCATTGTGAAGATCGGGCTTGAGAATGTTTAATCAATTGAAGCTTGGTCGAAAGTTTGACATTAATGGATGAAAAGAGTTTTTCGACCAAGGCACACCAAGAAGATAGACATGTTCATCAACGCTATGATCGCAAAAAGATAATATGTTTTGGCATTCTCGAGGCTGAGAGACCCTTTTTTCTTCTATCTAAACACTTTACACCATTCTCTACCCCTTTTGAGCTGGTGTCATTTTTCTTTCACCACCCTCTTTTGGAATCAAGTTTAGAGTCAAAAGTCCAAAAAGAAAGAGTGAAAATGTAAAAAATAAAATAAAAAGAAAAGTCCATGTCCCAAGAGTACAAACTGGGGCAACTCTTAGAAAGTTCAAATGAAAAAAAAGAGAAGAAAAGAACAGTCAAAGTCCATGCCCTCAAAAAATAAAAGCTTGGGCAATTTGTTTTGAAAAAAATAAAGTAGAAAGAAAGAAAAAATGAAATAAAAAACAAAAGACAAAGAAAAAGAAGAAAGATGAAAAAAAAATAGTTAGGTCAAATGTTTGAACTACGTTAGACATGATTCCTTAAAAGAAATAGGATACGTAGGCAGGCTTACACGGTTCGGTCCAACCAAATAAAAGTAAAAAAAAAAATCCAGAAAAATCCCCAGTAGCTAAAATAGGGGCAGAAATTTTATTTCACTTTTAAAAGAGTCGATTCCAAAAGTTGTAAGTCTACAACCCCTCAGTTTGAGTCTACATTGAGACTTCATGCTGTCCTTTCTTTCCAACTCTATCCAAGAACCTTCCAAATAAAGACCTCCTGTTCGGCCTCCAAGAATGCCAACAAAAGCATGTAATGAGCAACAATTGTCACACGACGTAGAACACTATCAGTTGCTCACCCAAGAAAGCATATAATGAGCAACAGTTGTCACGCGACATAGAACATTGTCAAGTTGCTCACACAAGAAAGCAGAAGAAAAGAAAATAAAAGAAAATGAGAGAGTCTTACTAGTAAAAACCCTCACGGGCACTGTAAGGCGATGGTATGTAGAGATAAATAAATAAGAGAGACTTGTTGGTGAAAACCCTCGGGGAACCACTAGTCGATAGTGAGTCGTGAAGCTGATGCAAATGATTAGCACGAACAAGCCCAACTTCAAAGGTCATTAAGTCCAAAATGCATGTCATGATCATTAAGGCTAGTTACCGCAAAAAAAGAAAAGAAAAAAAAGAACTCTTCCTTCTGTCCTTCCGACATGGGCATTGCTTGTTAATACTTGTTTCTTTGCATCATTGTGTCACTAACTCTGAGTCAGTCCTTGTCAAAACAAGCAAGAAAGTATTTCAAAATCTGCTACCAGCTTTTCAATTGCACAAAGCAAATTTGGCCAGCAAATTCAGTTATTACAGTCAACATGCCCCGAGGGTTCATGAAAATGTCCCCCCCACCCCCCCAAAAAAAAGACTCTTGTCAGCCTACTTGGCACAAGCAAAGATTATTGGTGATTCCCTCTGACAGACAAATTGCTCCAAAAATCAAGAAGCCATTCAAGATGTGAAAAAAGGTCTCCTAAGCAAAAATCTCCAGTTGGGATAAGGTTGATTGAGCCACAAATACAAATGGTACTAGGTGTGAAATAATCAGAGTTGGTGCAGAACAAAAGTCTCTTGAGGCCGACTCAAGTTGATTGAGCAAAAGCCAAGTTGCTCAAGACTCGAGGCCACAAACCGACCACCACTTTCAAAACTGACAGAATTTTCTTTGTTTGAAACAGGAACAAAGTAGTGCAAGGAAAGTGGTTCAAAAAGAAAAAGAACTGAAGAGAAAGAGCCGACAAATGTTAGTTTCTCAAATCTTTGTCTTTATCTTCTTGCTAGTGTGCATAAAAGTTTGTCATTGCTTTTCAAATTTTTCCTCCTAGGATAAAAGTCCTAGTCTGATGGATTTTCTTCCCAACAGAAATCTTAGTCTGATGAATCTTTCTCTTAAGATACCAAATAAAGGACCCAGTCCGATGAAATTTCTCCTAGGATCGAATCTTAGTATGATGAATCTTTCTTCTAAGATAGAAGACCTAGTCTGATGAACTTTCTCCTTGGATAGAAATCTTAGTCTGATGAATCTTTCTCCTAAGATAACAATAAAATAGGACCTAGTCTGATGAATTTTCTCCTAGGATAGAAATTTTAGTCTGATGAATCTTTCTCCTAAGATACCAAAAACAAATAAAGGACCTAATCCGATGAATTTTCTCCTAGGGTCGAAATCTTAGTCTGATGAATCTTTCTCATAAGATAGAATCCATATTCTGATGAACTTTCTCCTAGGACAGAAATCTTAGTCTGATGAATCTTTCTCCTAAGATAACAATAAAAAAGGACCTAGTATGATGAATTTCAAAATCTTAGTCTGATGAATCTTTCTCCTAAGATACTAAAAAAAAAAGACCTAGTCTGATGAATTTTCTCTCAGGATCAAAATCTTAGTCTGATGAATCTTTCTCCTAAGATAAGAAAACCTAGTCTGATGAATTTTCTCTCAGGATCAAAATCTTAGTCTGATGAATCTTTCTCCTAAGATAAGAAAACCTAGTCTGATGAATTTTATCCTAGGATAATTTAAAAAAAACAAAAAAGAAGAAGAAGTCTTGTTCTAGGAGAAAAAAAAAGTTTATTTATGTCCTCAGAAAATAAGCATTGGGGAATTTTGTAAAAAAATGATTGGTTCAAAAACAAAATTGAAATTGAAAAAAACAAAAATCCTTCTTGGTTCGTTTAGACATATGGTCTACACTCCCTAGTCTCAATTCCAACATAGGGTCTCCATTCCCTAGTTGATGCCAACATAGGGTATACACTCCCTAGTTGATGACTTTTCCAACATAGGGTATACAATTCCTAGTTGATTTTATTTTCCAACATCGGGTATACACTCCCTAGTTGATGATTTTTCCAACATAGGGTCTCCACTCCCTAGTTGATTCCAACATAGGGTATACAATCCCTAGCTAATTTTACTTTCCAACATAGGGTATACACCCCCTAGTTGATGCCAACATAGGGTATACACTCCCTAGTTGATCCCGACATAAGGTATACACTCCCTAGTTGATGATTTTCCAGACACCGGCATAACCCGGTGATCTTTTCTTGACGACATCATAACCTGTCAATTCTCTTCCAACATAGGGTCTCCAACCCCTAGTTGATTTTACCTTTGGGCATAGGGTATCCACTCCCTAGTCTACAATAACTCCGGGTGCACTGTTCCCGGATTTTCATTGCTTTTAATAATAAAGTAGCATAGATTTCGTTACAATAACTCACGAAATTTTCCTAGTGAAAACTGGGGCAGAAAATTTCGTCCGTTTGTTTTGATTTTGCGCAAGTTACAATGGATTCAAAACGACCATAAAAAAAAGTTTTGATCCAGAATAAAAGAAAAGAAGAAAAAGAGTTGAACCCCAAAGTGAAGAAGCGGGAAAGACGTGGACTATTCAGGACGAGATTGAAGTCATCCGTTCTGTATATCCTGCCTTTATCCGCAAAGCCGAAGAAGATTTAACCAGCACCTACAACGAACAAGCATCAAGATTCAGATCGGAGTCGGTATAAAGAAGCAACCAAGACTCAAGATCAAGCTTCAGAAGACTCATAAATAGGAATCTTGTAACTCGTAGTTGATAGGTTTAGTTTATCCTTGTGAATTTTGATTTTGGTGTAATAAGGACCTCAACAAGCATTAAGCAGCAGCAACAACAGTGAAATCACAGCTTCCCGGTAGTCCCAACTACCAAAACTTCCAGAACTACACTGACCTAATTTTTTTATAGCCAAGGATATGTAGGCAACCTCTGAAGTAAGGTTCGGTCAAAACGTTTTCAAAATGCTTCCAAATGGAGTACCAAACGGGGAAAAATTGCTCGTGGTTGCTCACTTTATCTTTGCCCGAAAACTCTTCATGTTCTCGAGAAAAGAGGGGCAACTATGAATACCCAATTTTTGTCCCGCATGAAAATTACTCCTAAATAATAATCAAAAAGTGATTTTTAATGAATTTTAGGAATTTTTCTTTATTTAGTTGCATGTCATGCATGTTTAATACTTTAAAATGACAGAAAAATCATAAAAAATTGTCACATTTTCATTTCATGCCATCTTAGGTTTAATCCGCATTTTTAGAATTTAATTACCCTTTAATTGATAGATTAATATATAAAAGTCACAAAAAATATACATTAGCTTAATCAATTAGTTTATTTAATTAGTTAAAATTTTAATTAGCTCGTTTTGATAAAATAAATTTAATGAGTAGTAAGATGACTATTTTTGAAAGATAAAATTTGCCCTTGTTTCAAATTGGCCTAATTTCAAGGCCCAAAATCACAGGCACAACCAAATTCCCCACATTACGACCCTAATCCCCTCCTCTATATAATAAAGACCTAATTAGATACAAAGAGGAGACTCCTAAGAATCGGACCCCCCAACCCCCGAAAAGAGGAGGTAACCGTTTTCCCTTTCCCCTCTTCAGATTTTGGTCACTCATTCCCTCAAAACAATAGAAACAAAATGTATTTTCATTAAGCTTGGGCCTCCACCCTTTGGATTTGAACCCTTTATTTTCATCAACTTGAGATACACACAAACACAAAAGAAGAGCAAAAACAGAGAACACGTGAAAGGAAAAAAGCAGAGTAAAAAATTTTCATTTCTTCATTAGGAAAATCCACCACTAAAACTTCATTTCTAACCATGAAAATAGCTTGAGAAGTCCATGAAGTAAGCTCAAACTCCAGCTCAAATCCAGCCTAAAAAAACAGCTTAAAATACCCCCAAAGCGGTCCCAAAAATGCAGCCATGGAGTAGCCCAGAAACCTCATTGTTCCACCATCAAAAACCAGCTTAAAACAGTCTCAATGCAGCTGAAATATGCAGCGATAAACGAGCCGAGAAGATCCACAAAAATTAGTCGCAAAGCAGCCAAACAAATGCTGTTGAAACACCCCAGAAACGAGTTCTTTTTCCCCAAATTTCAGCTCCAAACCAGTCCCCATTTTCCGAATCGAGTTCGTCGCGTGGTTATGTTTCGAGTCTAAGGATGCCGATCGAAGCTCCGGTCAGAGGCTCTCAGTTTCGCCTAATCTATTTGCTATTAAAGGTCCGTTTCTGAACTTCTTTATTTTATTTTGACGGGTTCTTGTTGCTTGTTAGATCTTACTTGATGTTTAGATGAAGTAATTGTATGTTATGTTTTGTGAATAATATGAAGCTCCTTAATGTTTGATTGATGGAATGCATTTGGTTTATTAATATAGTATTTTGATTTTAGTTGTTCAATTTGGATAGATAATCTTTTGCTTTATCAATTTGCATTTTTCACTAATTAAAGGGCAAGTGGGCCATTAGCTGAATGGGATAAATTAGGCCCAGAATTATTAAATGTGCACAAGAGGTTTGGGTTCAGTTAAAGAGAATTAGTCTTAATGATCTTTTTGATAATTTTATCCATGTTTTCTAGAAAAATTACTTGGGCCGTGGGATCAGTTTGATAAGATGAGAATCTCGTTAGTTGAAATTAAGTGAAATCTAGGCTTTGGTCATAGTTTATGCGTAGAATTAGGCTTAATACTAAGTTTAATTGCGTCTTATTCGTTCGAACATCGTACCTTGCTTTAGGCGTGAGAAATAAATAAATTATTGCGACTATGGGTACGATTCCCGTGGCATGGTCACGATACATAATTTGAATTCGGGTGTGCATTTCATGTGACCCGATCATAACGCCGAATAGTAATAAAATCACACGTAGCAATCACGAGTGCATTTCAAGTGACGTGGTTGCGATGTGTTCGAAAACAACAAGTGCACGCCATCGTGACTTGTCCTAAGATAAATCCATAAATATCCGAATTGATTCATACACATACCTCGTAAAGCTTAAAATACCTCTTTTTAGGTAAAATTCAAATTTAGAGAATCATTGAAGATCGCCTCAAAAATAGGCATTTGTAAACCGTCATGACCATAGTCTTGACTATATAATCTACACTCGGGTGTGGCAACTCATGTCCCCAACTCTAACTCAAAACAATAATAAAATCACAAGTTGTAATTGCAGGTGCATTCCATGTGGCGCAATTACAATGTGTCCAAAACAAACAAGTGCACGCCGTCGTGACTTGTTTCAAGATAAATTCGTGAATGCTAAAACCGGTCAAAAGTTTACAAGGGCTAAATGCATAATAGGCTAAAAAACACATAAACAATCAGATAATTTAGGCCAAATAATAATAGTTAAGAGACCGTGTTAGAACCGCGGAACTCGGGAATGCCTAACACCTTCTCCCGGGTTAACAGAATTCCTTACTCGTAAACAAATCAAAACAGAGTCAAAATTCCTCGGTTTGGGATTTTCAAAACAAAACGGTTTCCCGGAGCATCATCAATAATCCGGGTGGCGACTCTGAAAAATTTAAAATAAATCCCAAATCCGAATAATGTCACTTTAAGTGGAAAAACTCCCTTATTATCCTTCATTATCCCGGGGGTGAAAAAGGAGGTGTGACAATGGTCGCGCTAGTTGAGTTTCATTCTGCCTCCCAGGTATTGCCACTAGCGTGGCCGCGCTAATCTCGCGCTAATGGTCGCACTAGTTGAGTTTCATTCTGCCTCTCGACCACTGGACTAGCGCGCCCGCGCTACACTAGCGCTAAGGTCGCGCTAGTCCATCTCGACACAGGTAAGTTTTCAGTTATTTTTTTTATTTTTCTATTTTTGTTTTTTTTTAAATTATTCCCAACCACTCTATTCACTTTTACCCCCCCCCCCCCCCCCTATCTGACCCAACCCCTCCCACTATCTCCACTCTTCCTCTCACGATAGAACACAACCCCCCATAAACCCTTCCCCTTCTTCTTCTATTCCTCTTCATCTTCTTCCCCAACTCAAGCAAATCTCTGCAAATTTTTTTCTTATCCCTCCCACACCTCAAGCTATCCCAAGCCCAAGTCTTCTTCAACCCCCATAACTCCATCTCCCTCTTTCAACTCTACAGGTATGTATCTCCCCCACTAATTTTCTTTTAATTTTGTAACTTTGTTTTGTTTTTTCCCTTTCCTTTTGTACAAAATTTGTAGCTTCTTCTTATTTGGTAGAAATACTTGGTAGTAGTTGTTTGTGCTGGAAACTGATGGTATGTAGAGTATGGGTTGTTGTGATTATGTTTGGGTTATTGTGGTGGTGCTTCATATCCAATATTGAGTAATTTGGGGTTTTAAGTGTTTAATGCCCATCGCATGTTTGTAGAAATGCCACATTGGAGGGAGTTAATGTGACCAATTGTGTGGTGAAGTCTGAGTAACCACAGTTGGGTCACCATGCTGTACTAAGCTAATATTGTGCTTATTGTAGGAACAATGCCTCCACGCAAGCGTCAAGCCATCGACTCCTCCTCGAGCCAACCATCACGTGCCCCCACCGGAAGGCCACGAAAATCAATTGACTCTAGGCCTTTCAACAGCCACAAGTTTGTCTCAGCAAAGGCTCAGGACAGGTTCGCTGAAAAAGAAGATAAGTCAGTTGTACCTGAACAGGCCATGGATTCTGATGCCATCCGGATGAACTGTCCTAGAATGTATGAGGTGTTAATGCAGTGCCGCCTGAATGTCTTCTTTGAGGAGCACGATGAGGCCAATGCTATGATTGTTCGGGAATTTTATGCCAACGCTCCGGAGCACAAAAACTATGTGGTAACAGTGAGGAGGAGGCAGGTCAATGCCTCATTGGAGAACATTCGGACAATGTACAGGCTACCTCCACCAGTGGATGAGTATGAGGATGCCTACCAGGGCAATGGAAAAAAATGGTCTTCTTAGGATAGGTTCACCCCGACCATCTGTCAACCGGGTGTCATGTTGAAGTGGTACAAATATGGGAACAAATTCTACTCATCGGCTCTCAAGTTTGAGGCCGAATGTTGATTGTACCTAATCAACAACAGACTCTTGCCATCCAAAAACACCTCTGAGGTGAACATTCCTCGAGGGTGTTTGATTTGGTGCTTCATGACGGATAAAGCATTCGATGTAGCCCGGGTCATTCACGAGGAGATGTTTGTACGAAGCAAGGTCCAAAGGTATGGGTTCTTCTACCCATCTCTCGTTACTCGATTGTGCGCTGCGGCTGGGGTGCCAGGTGACTTTGCTGTAGATGGCTGGGTACCAATAGTGCATTCCTTCAAAGTTGAAAGAGTTACTACGGGAAAGGAAGCAGTGGTGGCGGATGAATAATTGGAAGGGAATGACTCTGAGGAAGATGAGGCGGAGGGGGAGCCTCAACAAGGCGAGGAGGAGACTGAACACATGGAGGTGGAACAACACGTTCAGGCGCAGGCTGCGGATGTTGGAGGCCCGTCTAGGGCCAGTCGGGGACATCAATTGGATCTCCTGGAGCATGACGTGGTCGGGTTGAGGACCTCAGTGACTGAACTGGGGACCAGAGTTGATGAAATGGCTACCCATCAGAAAACTTAGAAAAGAAGATTATGGGATGGCTACGCGCCCTGGGTCGTGCTTGCAACGTGGACCCAGGAATGGTCTCCGATCAAGATTGAGCTGTCAGGGAAGTCCCCTTACCTTACTCTGTATTTTTATTGGCCATGAGGACATGTCCTCATTATAAGTGTAGGGTGGGGAAAGGATTCCCTGTTTGTTGTATGTTGTACACTTGTTATTTGTTTGCTTTACTTTTCGTTTAACTTGGTAGAATTTTAGTTGCTTTTCATGTTTTCTTTTTGTTAGTTTTGTTTAAGGTTGTTTTTGTTTTGGGTGTGCAGTACATAGTGTATAATCAATTAAGTCGTCTTGGCCTGTCGACGGATCCCTTTGACAGGGTTCTTGAGGGTCTAAGTCGATCACAAAAAAAAATGTAGTGGACGCTTCCTGATGAAGGACTTCTTAGGCAGTTATCTTGAGGGAAGTTAGTCCAAAGAAAATACCAAAAAGATTTTTATTTTCTTTTTAGGTAATTTATTAACTCCCCCTTGGTTTTTATTTTGACCACGGTTCTTTTCCAAGGGTTTAGCTTGAACCGGGTATAGTTAGTTTTCTTTTTTTATTTTTGTTTAGTTGTTAGGTTTCCTTTGGGCAAAGAGATGCATCCCTTAGTGTGTTACACCCGAACACCAAAGAACCTAGAGTGTGACGCTTAGGCTCATTGGTTGACTCTTATAGAATGCCTTAATTTTGCATGTTGTAACGGACTTGAATGCTCAATGGAGTGTCTTGATGAACCAATTTGGAGTGAATTATGTGCCATGTGTGTGTAAGGTATTTTGCATTGTAATCTATGTCCACATTTGATACCTAGAACTTGACTCGTGTGTGTGCAAAGCGAAATAGTAGTTTGTTCAGTCTTAGAAGTGATATAGGCATTTCTTTGTTAAGCCAGACATAAATTTTTATCCACCTGATTGCAATTCACCATAGTTAACCCCTTTGAGCTTATAAGCCTGTTTTGTTGGCAACCACATTACAAACCATACCCAATTGTTTGAATAGCCTGACTGTTTGAACCCTATACCTCCTATAAGCACTTGAATTGTAGAGAACATGTAAAAGTCTAAGTGTGGGGTGGTGGTCTGGTTTTTTGAGTGATATCAGCGAAATAGGAAGAATGGTGCGAAGCATAAAACAATGAACACCACTGGAAAAAAAAAATATAGGAAGAAAGAAGGACAATGAATAAATACAGTCCTTGATGGGTGGTGAGTTAAAGAAAAAAAATGCACCTAATGAAATTTTGGGGGTAAACTAAAGAGAGTGGTGGAAATTTTGGCCAAACATAAGAATGGGCTGAAAGCTACAGTAGTTGTATTAAAAGTGCTTAGGGAGGTTAGTCACTATATCTAAAGATATCCTACCCGTCCCTTGACCTACACTACAACCAAATGAAGACCTAATTGATCTTAGAATGAATGGACTCGATTAGTAGAGTATTACACTACGGGCAAGCCTATGGTGTATCTTTGTTGCATATGAATGTTCTTTCCGAGAGTGAGTGAATTCTTTCTACTTTAAGTTCCTACTTGTTCTTAATATTACTCTTGTGGAACTACTCTTGATTGTGTGATGTGAGGGCATGTGATTCATGACGGAAAGGTAAGTCTTGACCTCTGTGTATAGTACTTTGAGGAAGTAAGAGTATGGCATGGCATGGCATGAGAGAGTCGCCACTTGAGGCATAGATGTTACACGGCTAGGTACAATGCTTGTAAAATGTTCGTGGTGTGATACCGTAAGGAATTTCTTGATGAAAGAACCCTAGTAGGATATAGTGGATTGCTCGAGGACTAGAAATGATTTAAGTGTGGGGTGTTGATAACATGCTAAATTCATGTAGTTTAGCATATGTTTATGCTCTATCTTAATGATGCTTCACTGTTTTAAGGTGTTAAATGATGATAAATTGGCTCTAATTGTGATTTTTGTATTTCACAGGAGTACAATGCACTATTGAGGACTTAGTAGGTGATTTGCACGAAATTGAAGAAGTAAAGCCCCATGGAATATTTGATGGGTGAATTGAAGGACAAAAGGCACATGGGACAGAATGAAAGTCCATTAGCGCGGGCATTAGCGCGAGTGTAGCGCACCCGCGCTAGTCCAGCGAACCCAGGCAGACTGAAACCTCATTAGCGCGGGTATTAGCGCGCCCCCGCTAGTCCAAGCGAGAGAGTTATTTCGGAAGGGCAATTTTGGAAGTTTGGGACCAATCCACTTAACCTATATAAGGTTCAACTCGCCTAAAGGAGATGATTATCAAGGTTTAGAGGCTAATTCAAGAATAACAAAGGCAAGAGGCAAGGAGGGCAATTGGGCATCAATTCTCATCCCCCTTGCTTGTGATTTTACCATTGATCATGATTTGCAATACAATTATGAGTAGCTAACTTCTTTAATCTAAGGTTTTGGTGGAACCCGTTGAGGATGAACTTATTGTGATATTAGTATAGTTTTTCTTGGTTTTCAATTTCTATTTGTTCAACTACGTTCTTGTTGTAGTTGATTGAAGGGCCATCAATTAGCTGTTCCTATTTAGTATGTATCTACTTGAGAGAGCGTGCATATTTAGGTAATTGTTGAACAACATCACTCCCGGAGTATAGGAGAGATCCATAATCGAGGGTTTAAAGGCTGCATTAGAGATAACGATACCTTAGGTGCGATCTAAAGTGAAATGTAATGCAATTTAGCTAGCGTAACTTGAGAGAGTGCATCTAGTAGATTATCATAATTACTTGAGAGAGATTTATGATAGCTGGAGTGTTCATGATTGATAGAAATTACGAAGCCAAAACTATAGGAAATATACAAGAAGTGATTCCATCAATGGGGGAAACCATAACCTTAGACCTTTATCGCATTTGTTTACACCAATCTTTAGTTTTATTATTTTCGTTCAGCTGTAGGTAAAAATACCGGAAAGTAATATTCATAACTTTTGAGAAAGTTGATTATTGAGAATCTAGTACTCTAACAACAACAATTGATAGGTTAATTCCCTGTGGAATTCGACTCTGGGCTAATACTCAGATTATATTTGCAACGCCCGCTTAGTCTTTTTATAAGACATAGTTGAGCGTGATCACTTCGCTCCACAGTTACACGTAAATCTGGAGTAGACTACAATGCTTGTTTGGAGTATAACAAAGAGATTTATATTAGTTCGATCAAAGTATATCCTTCATTTGTGTTTTCTATTGTATATATACGAAATTGACTCCATTCTTCACGGTGTGACAATTCCATAGCTAGAGGGCAACCCAAGGAAGTTGATCCTTAGAATCAATCAAGATGATTTTCCAAGAATAGAATGGAACTTCATTTACTAAACCGTTGCTTCCATGATTTCCTTTTCTCTGCAAGTTGTTGTGATTGAATCTCTGTGATGCGTGATGGAGTATTCTCTGTAGATCTTATACATTGATTAATTGATCTTCGACACTGATTGATTAATGTTTTCCGTAAATAGATGAATCAAATTCGAGACCGATAACATCGAAGTCAATGTCCGTTCAAACTTACGAACTTTCCAAACCTTCAAATTGGCAACTTTCGACTAACAGAGCCAAAACTATCTAGGAATATCCAAATTCAAATCCGAACATACACCCCGGTCCAAAATCACCATATGAATTATTAAAACCAACAAATTTTGATTTTGAGGTCATTTATTTAAAAGTCAAACCTTGGTCAAATCTTCCAAATTGAGAATCACTCTATTAATGCAATTATGAAACACTCAAAAACAAAACCGACCATGCATGCGAGTCATAATACATCATATGAAGTTAGTCAAGACCTCAAACCACTGAACGCAAATGTTAATGCTCAAAACAACCGGTACGGGTTGTTACAAAAACCTTGTTCTAGCCATCCAATCACACAAATCCAATTCAACATCATCCGAGGAAGTCAAGCAATTGTATAGGAAGTGATCTCAATCCATAAAGCTACGATCTTTGAAGAATTCCCAAAAAGTCTATAAAAGTCAACCCAGGCTTGCGTGCCTGAAATCCAGAACCAATACCAAAATTCAATGCCCATAACCTTCCAAGTCCAAATATATAATTAGTTTTCAAAATTGAGTCCAAATCAACCCTCAAATTTTCAAAATATACTCTCTTAAAGTGTAATCAAAAATCCCAAATTTCACTTTGAAATTTCATGAGTTAGGTGTAGAAATTGATGGGGATTTATAATATATAATCAAAATCAAGTAGAAATTACTTACCCTCAAAATATGGGTGAAACATCTCCAAATTCGCCTCACTCCATGCTCCAAAATTCAAAATAATGAAAAATAGGAGAAACCCTTGAAAAATTGCCACTGTCGGGCATCATTGCACATGCGCTCACCAAACTGCAAGTGTAGAGTCGCTTATACGACCAATCATTTGCTTATGTGACCTCCCAGCCGACACACGACTCTCGTTTTTGCAATATGTCTTTGCAGAAGCAACGTCGCAAGTGCATCTATATCTTCCGCATCTGCGGTCCTTCTTGAGCTGACAAATCTTGCATCTGGGTGCAGCCTTTCACAAATGCAGTATTGCAGATGCGCCAATATGTCATGGGAGGCTTTCCAGCCATGCCCCATGACCTCTTGGACGCGCCTCATGGCGTCCTGGAAAGACTCCTAACGACTAGCGTCATGGACGGCCCCGTGGTATTGGTCGCGCCAAGTGATAAAATCTCTTGTGCCTATGTCGCCCCATTGATAGTCCTCGCCAGCGCCCAGCCGTAGGTAGATGCCAACAGGGCCACGCACGAAGACTTTAAAGACAAGGTTGCTCCCCACAGACCTGCTTCAACCTTGTAGGAACCTAAGTCCTTTTCATTGTAAATATAGAGTAGTTTTATTTCATGGATTTCCATTATGTCTCTCTAACTTAGTTAGGTCAATTCCTGTAACTTTGGCTTATTTTTTTAGCACTTTTAGAGGGGGATCAAGCAATCAAACTTTCTAGCAAGACAATAATTCTCTATACTAGTGTCGCTCCCCCTCGACACCATTTTGCTTTTCTGTAATAGCTTTCATTAGTGCAATCAAGCTTTCTTTCTTTCTTTCATTCTCAATTCTCTTTTTTGTTATCTCAATTGCTCTTGATATTGGTTTTTCCGTATTGCACTGGCTATCTCATCTAGTGTACGGAGGGGACCCTAGTTGGAGGATAGTAACTGCATGGACATCAGTTGCTTAGCCTTACGTCTCCATTCCAAGGAATCTCATGAAGGCGCCGCGTAACAGTTGGTATTAGAGCCTAGGCTCGACATCGGACGAGGGAACACATTGCCATTACCACTATTTCTGACCATGGTGAATCATGGGGACCAGAATGCGGTCTTTAAAGAGTCGGTTGACGTATTATGACCCATCGTGAATATAATGCATGATCAAAGACCAGTCTAATGCAAAGGTTGGACAACCTGGACCGCAGGATGCGACAAGCCGTAGGTGACATTACGAACATCATTCGCGAATCTAAATGAGACTGGCAAACGGAAACCAAAATTTTTGGTAAATTTGAGGGCTTCCAACAGGAGCAGACTGAGGATTTAGACTATATGGCTCAAGAGCCAGTCAGGGTGACTGACATGAAACAAACCATAGACAACTTGACAGGCCCGCTCAATATTATCAATGCTGCACTACAAGGCCTACTTCGAGAAGGAGGAAACCAGATCGAGGGTGGTGTGAACCTCGCCCCTGTTCCACAAAGCTGAAAATCCTGAACCAAAACCATACAATGAAGCTCAGAATGACAAGGAAGTGGAGAACTTCATCTCCGACATCGAATGATAATTTGATGTCATGGGGGAGTTAGAAGAAACAAAAAAGGTAGCAACGGTTGCCATGTATCTTTAGGATGATGCTAAACTATGGTGGTAGATGAAATATAATGCTGTCATGATTGGTGAAGATATTATCGAGAGCTGGGAAGAACTGAAGGCAACCATACACCTATAGTTCTTCACCAAAAATGTTGAGTACAATGCACGTAAAAAGCTACGGGAGCTCCTCCTGACCAAGTCATTGCCGGATTACGTGCGGGAATTCTCCGCGCTTATGAAGAACATAAGAGATAGGGGGAAAAAAGACAAAGAATTCATATTCCTGGAAGGTTTGAAACCTTATGCCCGTATGGAGCTGCAAAGACAAAGGGCAGACATTTTACCCAAGGTAAGGCTGTATTGTGGGCCGGGCCCAACCCGGGATCGGACCAGGCCCGCGAGCCCATATGGGCTTTAGGCTAAACGGGCCGGCCCATGCTGGTACGGGCCTTGGCTGTCCTAGGAGCCCATATGGGCCGGTCTTGCATGGAGGAACCGTGAGCCCGGGAATAGCTGGAGGGCGTGGGCCGATTCAACCGGGCCTAACGGGCCCAATGACTATTTTAAAAACTTGGCCAACGGTTAGAAGTTTAAAAAATAGCCATTTGGCCCCCAAACTTTGATTTAACCCCAAACTTTTTATAACTTGTGGGACTTTGATGGCTCATAAATTTACTGCAGAACGTAGCGGTATGGGTAGTTTGACTAGACACATAAAGAAACACCCTAAAGATAAAGCTAGATTTCTTCAAATGAAAGCTAGGCAAGAGGGGACAAGTGTAGGTACTCAGGTTAACCCTAGTACCGGGTCAAATCTAGTTCAATCGGGAATTAACACTGTTATTGGTGGCATTTTATATTATGATCCAAATAAAGATCGTGAAGAACTGGCAAAAATGATTACTGTTATGTGCTTACCATATAGTTTTCCCTCTAACCCTCACTTTGTGCATTATATTAGAAGAGTTTTTAATCCTACTTATAAAGGATGACCTCGCACAACCGTAAAGAGCGATATTTATAAATATAAACATGAATATGAATAATATTTGCGCTATTTATTTACTCATATAAATTGTCGCGTTTCTATTACTACTGATATTGGTAGGAGTGGTAATGACTATGATTATCTTACTGTCACCACTCATTGGATTGATGAGTAATAGATAATGCGAAAACGCATTATTGCTTATAGAATAATTAATTCACGTCACACAGGTAAGTTTATTGCTAACACAGTTGCAGATATTTGTAGATATTTTTGCATTAGAGATAAAATAATGGCTGTTTTAATGGATAATGCTTCTAGTAACACTAATGCTATAGGCTTGCTTACAACTACACTAAATCCTGAATTTAGTAATATTTTTCATGTTAGATGTATTTGTCATATTTACCATTTAATCGTCGGTGATAGTATGGAAATTTTAAATATTGAAATTGAAAAGGTTAAATGGCTCTTCATTGGACTTTTTATTCAAACCGTAGAAGTAGAATTAGAGAATATTTTAAAAAATGTGATGAATTTTGCCTTAGAGAAAGAAAGGTTCCTAAACCTTGTCCAACTAGATGGAATTACTTGTATGAAAGTTTAGTTGTTACCAACGTACTATTGAGGAAATGAAAGATAAGTTTAAAAAATATTTTTCCCTATCCCCCCTCTTTATGGTGTTGCTGCCATGTTAAATCCTACCATGAAATTAGGAGGTCCTCACTTTTGGTATACTCAAATTTATAAGGCTTTATCACTTTCAGATGAGGAATTTGCCACACTTGCAGATGCAAAAGCCTCAATTAAAATAAATGCTCAAACAATTTATAATGCTTATCAACTTGCCTTAGATCATGCTAGACCAAATGTTCCAACTCCTACTTCGTCTAGTTCGCAATCATCTAAAAGAACTGCGGGACTAAAAGACTTAGTTCTTGGACGGAGTTCAGGGGTTCTCAAGGTGATAATATTGGTGATAGTTCACAACTAAATAAGCTTCAAGTTTATTTGTCACAGGGACTTGAATCAGAGAATCCCGACGGAACCTTTAATGTTTTGGAATGGTGGAAGGACAAAGAAAAACACTATCCGGTTCTTTCAAGGATGGCTCGAGATATTTAAGTATTCAAGCTTCAACTGAAACGACCCGACCGATCATTTTGAGATCCAGCGCGTCGTTCGGTAGTTGGGAGTCATGAACAGCTTCATTTTGGGTATTGTGACTTGTGTGTATGGTCAGAGTTGAAATTCAAGAGGTTCGGAGTTAAATTGAAAGGAAAATTCTCATTTTAGAAGCCTTAAGTTGAAGAAATTGAGTAAGACTGGAATTTTGAGTAAACGACCTCGGAATCAGGATCCGAAGGTTCCAGCAGGTTCGTATGGTTATCTCGGACTTGGGCGTATGTCCGGATCGGGATTTGGATAACCCGAGCGCGTTTCGGTGTATATTGTGGGAGTCAGCATTTTTGAAGAAATTTCCTTAGTTTGGCTTGAAGCTCATTTCAATGATATTGATGTCCGTTTGGGATTCCGAGTTTGGGAATAGCTCCGTATGGTTATTCTGGAGTTGGGAGCGCGATCGGAAGTGAATTCGGATATCCGGAAGTCAATTTAGGGTCATTTGGTTAAAGATAGAAATTTGAAGGTTTTTGAGAAAATTCGACCGGAAGAGGAAATTTTGATACCGGGGTCGGAATGCGATTCCGAAAGTTGGAGCAGGTCCGTAATGTCGAATATGACTTGTGTGCAAAATTTGAGGTCAATCGGACGTGATTTGATAGGTTTCGACATCGGATGTGAAAGTTGGAATTTTCAAAGTTCATAAAGTTGAATTTTAGTGCGATTCGTGATTTTTGGCATTGTTTTATGTGATTTGAAGCTTCAAGCAAGTTTGTGGGGTGTTATGGGACTGAGTCGTGTGATTTGGACGGGGTCCCGGGGGCCTCAGGTGTGTTTCGGGGTAGTTTCGGGGCATTTTAGAGTGAATTTGTTGTTGCTGGTTTCTGGTGCTGCTGGTGTTCTATGCAATCGCAGCCTTAGCTGTGCGATCGCGAAGAAAAAAGGTGAAGGGGGTGAGTTTGGCTTATGCGATCGCGATCCCTTGTGCGCGATCGCGGAGAAGGATTTAAGGGGATCGGGTTTTTGGCCTATGCGATCGCGGAAGTGCAATGCGATCGCGGAGGGGAAGGCTGGGCGGCTTGTGCGATATCGGGCGGTGTGTGCGATCACGGAGGGAGGAAGCAGGTGACATGTGCGATCGCTTGCAAGATGGTGTGATCGCATAGGTGTTGGTTCTTGGCAGTGTTGATTTAAACGGGATTTTGGCATTTCTCTCTCATTTTTCAAAGCCATGGGCGATTTTTGGAGAGCTTCAAGAGAGGATTTTCGTCATCTATGTTAAGGTAAGTTACTCCTACTCATTTCAAGTTAGATACAAGATTATTACATGGATTAGAACATGAAAATTAGGAAAAGTTTAAGGAAAATTTTGAAGAAACCTAAAAATTTGGAAATTTGGATTTTAGCCACGAATTGAGCATGAATAATTGAGTAAAATGTGTAATTGAGTTAGTAAAGCTTCGGGTAGAGATTTTCTTCAAGAAATTTTGAGGTCCGGGCACGTGGGCCCGAGGGCCTCTTGGTCATTTCATTGAGCCGGGCTGAGGAACTTTGTAATTTGAATTGATTATGATCTATTGAGTATATTTTCATTGAATTATTATTATTTGGATAGTTTGGGAGCGTGCACATCCATATTTAGTCATCGTAGAGGCTTGGAAGCCAGTGATGAATCTTCGGAGCGAGGTGAGTCTCCTTTCTAATCTTGTAAGAGGGAATTGTCCCCTTAGGTGTTCTACATGCTATATGTAAGTGTTTGCTGGGGCTACGTACGTACCAAGTGACGAGAGTCCGTACGTAGCGGCTACTATTGTTATGTCCGGGTAGTTAGGCCCCACATCATGCCCTGTATACTTCTTGTAATGAATTATATGTATGTTATAATATCCTGTTATGTTGTTTTGTTTCTCTGAGATGTATGGATTTTAAAATAATATGGAAGGAAAATTGTTTTCACGGAAAATATTATGAAATGAATTGACTTACGGGAAGTAATATGAAAGAAATTATTTATGGAAAGTATTATGAAAGGAAAAGAAATGACTTATAAGTTTTGTACTCATGTAAGATATTATTGTTTTCCCGAGCTTTCATTTACTTAAATAATGGGAAAAGATTGTGGTGAAATGAACTTTACATTTTGTGTGCGCATGTTACCGCTTCGCAATTTACATTCCGCGAGCGATATGTAACTTCCTTCACTCTTATGGGAGCAGGCCGTACGCCACGGCGGATTTATAGTGCACTCTTGGAACGGGCCGGTCGATCCCCGGCAGTGCACATGGAACTAATTAAGAATGCACTCTTGGTACGGGATAGCTATTCTTCTGTCACTACCCGAAATCCCACCTTCGGGCCATGACTGCGACTAACGGCGAACCCGCTAGACAAGCCAACGTTTGAACTAAATAAAACTCATTAACAACTAAACGAAGAAGACAACTAAGGCATCGATGGTTCGCAATGTGAAGGTTAACAAATAACCAAAATATAACATAGCAATTTCGAAATAAAACCCATATACAAATCCTAGAACTGGTGTCACATACTCACGAACTGTCTAAGAGATTACTAAAACAAAGGTCTGAAAATAAGTACATAGGACTGTCTTTGAAATATAAAGTAAGACAGAGCTGAAAGTGAAGAGTAGAAGGTGACGCCAAGGCCCACGAACGTCTGCGGGTCTACCTCGATGTCTCCTGTATGAACTGATGAGATGCTCCGACCGTCAGTGATCACCGGGTCCGGCTGCGTAGTCTGCACAACATAAAGAAGTGCAGGTGTAGCATCAGTACAACCGACCCCATGTACTGAGTAAGTGCCGAGCCTAACCTCGGCGAAGTAGTGACGAGGCTAGGACCGACAACAATATATGTACCTGTGCAATTCTATATAATAACAGGAAAATATCGACGGAAATAAGCAAGTAAGACAGATACGGGGAGAACATGCTGGGGGTAAAAGGGGCAACAAAATGCTAGCACGGTAGAACAGGGTAATAACTGAAATGTAAAGATAAAGGCAAGAATTTAACTTCTCAAACAGATAATGAATAGCATAAGGCACGACATGTCCCCTCATGCATAACCTCACAATCACTCGGCACGGAATGTCCCCTCGTGCGTATATAATAACACTCGTCGCGGAATGTCCCCTCGTGCGTATATAATAACACTCGTCGCGGAATGTCCCCTCGTGCGTATATAATAACACTCGTCGCGGAATGTCCCCTCGTGCGTATATAATAACACTCGTCGCGGAATGTCCCCTCGTGCGTATATAATAACACTCGTCGCGGAATGTCCCCTCGTGCGTATATAATAACACTCGTCGCGGAATGTCCCCTCGTGCGTATATAATAACACTCGTCGCGGAATGTCCCCTCGTGCGTATATAATAACACTCGTCGCGGAATGTCCCCTCGTGCGTATATAATAACACTCGTCGCGGAATGTCCCCTCGTGCGTATATAATAACACTCGTCGCGGAATGTCCCCTCGTGCGTATATAATAACACTCGTCGCGGAATGTCCCCTCGTGCGTATATAATAACACTCGTCGCGGAATGTCCCCTCGTGCGTATATAATAACACTCGTCGCGGAATGTCCCCTCGTGCGTATATAATAACACTCGTCGCGGAATGTCCCCTCGTGCGTATATAATAACACTCGTCGCGGAATGTCCCCTCGTGCGTATATAATAACACTCGTCGCGGAATGTCCCCTCGTGCGTATATAATAACACTCGTCGCGGAATGTCCCCTCGTGCGTATATAATAACACTCGTCGCGGAATGTCCCCTCGTGCGTATATAATAACACTCGTCGCGGAATGTCCCCTCGTGCGTATATAATAACACTCGTCGCGGAATGTCCCCTCGTGCGTATATAATAACACTCGTCGCGGAATGTCCCCTCGTGCGTATATAATAACACTCGTCGCGGAATGTCCCCTCGTGCGTATATAATAACACTCGTCGCGGAATGTCCCCTCGTGCGACAAATAATAAAACAAACCAACAATATAATGTGAAAGTCAACATTAAGAAGTCTCAAGTGCATGGAAATGCTCAATAAAATTCTATTGTCCCGGCAAGGAGAAATCATATGCCCGACAAGGGTCTCAACTATAACCAACCTCACATCAGAAATACAATTTCACAGTGTAAGCCTCAATTGAAACAATAACTCAATAACTCCCCACGTCATGAAACAACATCAAGGTATCACTACTAACTCACCAATTACTCATAGTGCGGGGAATATTAAGAACACAGTAAGTTTCATCACAATTGACTCACGGGCATTCTTGACCGCAACATATAGGCACTCGTCACCACGCCTATACGTTGGACATGAGTTACACATAGCAAATAAGACTCTATACCTAATCCCTCAAGCTGAGGTTAGGCCAAACACTTACCTCGGCTCCAAAAATGCAAGTCAAGCCTCAATCACAGCCTTCCCTCTCGAATCCAACTCCGAATCGGTAATATCTAGACATAATGGATTTATTAACATCAATAAGTACTCAATAAACCAATTCCCAAGCCTAATTATACATTTCCTACTATTCTTCCAAGAATACTAAAATTCGACCCCGGGCCCACACGTTCAGATTTTCGAAAATTCATGAAGGAATCAATTACCCGGAGTCTAAGGATCGAAGTTATGTGATTTATACAAGAATTCATGGCCTAACATGGAAAGTCACAAAATCCTCAAGAACCCTAAAATTACTACCTAATTCTATGATTTTTAGATGATTTAGTAGTGAATTTAACTAGGAATTAATGTTAAAACTAGAAGTTTATGGGGTTTAACTTACCTCTTACAGTGGGTGGTCGTGGGAGGTGCTGCCCAAACTTGGATGCTCTCTAATGGAGGTTGATGGTGGATAAAATGAAGAAAACCCGAAATTTTGGACATTTAAGAGTGGCTGCCAACAGGGGTTTCCGCACCTGCGAGAAATTGATCGCCCCTGCGGAAAAGGGCCTGGGACCCTGGGCTCGCACCTGCGGAGTTGGGAACCGCACCAGCAGTCCCGCTCCTGCGGAAGAGGCCGCACCTGCAAAGGACTGCGGCTGGGCAACCGCACCTGCGGTCACACCAGCTATTATGCACCAGCAATGATTTTTGCTAGTTTTTGGCCTCGTGCGGGGTCCGGGAGGCACCTGGGCCCACCCGAGCCCCCGT
>ML284045.1:0-18350 GCA_005239495.1 Nicotiana undulata
TTAGGGCTTCCTACCATTAAGTTCAAGGAAGACAAGGTTTGTGAGGCATGTGCAAGGGGGAAGAAGGTAAGGTCTTCTTTCCAAAGTAAGAAAATGGTCAGTATCACCAGGCTGTTGGAACTAGTTCATATGGATCTCTGTGGTCCCATGAGAACTCTAAGTAGAGGTGGAAAGAGATAGGTTATGGTACTAGTAGATGATTTCTCAAGGTTCACTTGGACCTTGTTCTTGGCATCTAAGGATGAAGCATTTGAAATGTTCACCTCTTTTGTCAAGAAGATTCAGAATCAATTAAGACATCAACTAGCATCCATTAGATCTGTCCATGGTACTGAGTTTGAGAATGCTAAGTTTACTGAGTTCTGTGATGAACATGGTGTGAATCACAATTTTTCTGCTCCTAGAACCCCACAGCAAAATGGGGTTGTTGAAAGGAAAAACAGAACTCTTGAAGACATGGCAAGAACCATGCTTCTATCAAGCAAACTACCTCACAACTTCTGGGCAGAAGCAATTAACACTGCATGTTATATTATCAATAGATGCATGACCAGACCTCTGGTAGAGAAAACTCCCTATGAATTACTTAAAGGGAGAAAGCCCAACATATCCCATCTTAGGGCTTTTGGATGCAAGTGTTATGTGCATAATAATGGCAAAGATTCTTTAGGAAAATTTGATCCCAGAAGTGATGAGGGAGTGTTCTTGGGATATTCTACACATAGCAAAGCTTATAAAATATACAATAAAAGAACTATGTGTGTAGAAGAAAGTGTACATGTTGTCTTTAATGAAACTAACGCTTTATCTGAGAGACAGGAACCAGAAGATGAGGAGCTTGGACTGGTGAGGAGCAATGACTACATTGAAGCACCCATGGGAGATGGAACAGGTGATGGAACAGGTCCAACAACCCCACGCAACTTGACAGGGGGAATCTCTCATGAAAATACTGGTCCTGATCCTGTTCCACTGCAACAAGACAACTTGGAACAATCCAGAAGTGAACAACTGGCTCTCAAACCACACAGATATCAGAGTTCTCACCCTCTTGAGAACATCATAACAGACCTGAGATCTGGAATCAAAACTAGATCCTCCTTGAAAAATCTGTGTGCGTTTGATGCATTCCTATCCATGATTGAACCAAAGAACATTGTTGAAGCCCTGAAAGATGCTGACTGGGTAACTGCTATGCAAGAGGAACTGAATCAATTTGAAAGAAGTCAAGTATGGCACTTGGTACCCAGACCACTGGACAGATCAATAATTGGCACCAAGTGGGTCTTCAGGAATAAACTCGATGAGGATGGAACTGTTACTATAAACAAGGCAAGACTGGTTGTTCAAGGATATAGCCAAGAAGAGGGAATTGATTATGATGATACCTTTGCTCCTGTGGCAAGATTGGAAGCAATCAGACTTCTTATAGCATTTGCTGCACACATGGAGTTCACTCTGCATTAGATGGATGTAAAGAGTGCTTTTCTCAATGGCTATTTGAAGGAAGAAGTATTTGTAAAACAACCTCCTGGCTTTGAAAGCAAAGAATCACCTTATCATGTATATAAACTTGACAAGGCTCTCTATGGTCTCAAACAAACACCTAGAGCCTGGTACGAGAGATTGTCAAAATTCCTGTTGGAACATGGGTACAAACGAGGCAAAATAGACAGTACTTTGTTCTTAAAGGAAAAGGGAAAAGATCTTCTGATTGTACAAATTTATGTTCATGCTATCATATTTGGGACAACAACTGAGAATCTCAGCAAGGAATTTGCTACACTAATGGGGAGTGAGTTTGAAATGAGTATGATGGGTGAGGTAACCTTTTTCTTAGGTCTGCAAATCAAACAAACTCCGCATGGCACAATGATTCATCAGCAAAATTATGTGAGAGAACTCCTCAAGAATTTCAAAATGGAAGATTCAAAGGAGATAGATACCCAATAGCCACAGCTACAAAATTAGATGTGGATGAACCTGGTTCATCCGTTGATCAGAAGACGTACAGGGGGGATGATTGGATCTCTACTATATCTTACTGCAAGTAGACCTGATATCGTGTTCAGTGTGGGACTATGTGCTAGGTTTCAAGCCAATCCAAAGGAGTCCCATCTAACTGCAGTGAAGAGAATCTTGAGATATTTGAAGGGCACTACTGATTTGTGCCTTTGGTATCCTAAAGGTAGTAATTTTGACCTTGTAGGATATGCTGATGCTAATTATGCAGGTTTCCTGGTTGACAGGAAAAGTACTTCAGGTATGGCTCATTTTTTGGGATCCTGCCTTGTATCTTGGGCTACCAAGAAACAAAATTCAGTAGCCTTGTCTACTGCTGAGGCTGAATATGTGGCTAAAGCCTCTTGATGTGCTCAGTTGCTGTGGATTAAGCAACAACTCCTGGACTTTGGCATAGATGTGGGATGCATTCCTATTTACTGTGATAACACTAGTGCTCTTAGTAAGACTAAGAACCCGGTTCATCACAAGAGAACTAAGCACATAGATGTTAGGCACCATTTCTTGAGGGATAATTATGAGAAAGGGATGATCTCAATTGAATTCTATGCCATTGATCATCAAATTGCTGATATATTTACCAAATCATTAAGAGGGAGCATTATGAAAGAAACAAGCTTGAAATAGGGATGATTAAGATCACCTATTGAAAAAAAAGAGAAAGTTTTATGGCTAGAAATTTTAATTAGGGTACTTAAACAGATTAATCATTGCTCAGCACTATGTATTTGTTGTCATATTCTTCTGCCATGTATTAATATGATTCTCTAGTTGCTAATGATGTTTCTCTATTTGTGAATTGAGGCAAAATAAAGTTTTTTTTGGATGAACCTGGTTCATCCATGCTGGTTCACATAACTGACAAGGTACGTTTTCATCTCCATACATGTATTAATTCAACTACAGTCATACATGAGTAGGACTCTATCCTTTTATGGTTCAGTTCAAATTCTTGTACTTACCCAAAATGAACCAGTTTCAAGAAGTTCCATCTCATTAAATTAGCCTAGTTTTAGGGGGAAAGAAACGGTCTAATCAATGTCAAATCACTGACAGTCCTTAATCGATTAGTATCCTACTTGTGTTAATACACGTCCGTTATAATCACCCCAGCCACAAGTTATAAATAGGCCATCATTACCCATAGTGAATAAAGCAATAGACGAACCCTGTTCAAGTCATTCAACACTCAAATCTCCACTGTCTTTTGCCCTTTCTTCTTTTTCTCTCAAAAATTAAAAATGTCGTCTGCTTCATCTGATTCTCAAAATCGTGACTACGATGAAGGAGTATATGAGTTTGATTCCCACCGATATATAGTTCTGAATCCTCTGAGACACCTGAAACCCCTGAATACCATGAGGCTCTTAGAACTACACCAACCCCTATTCCAGCCCCAAAACCCCGTCGTGTCAAGGTTCTTGCACGAAAATCGGTGGCTTCAGGGTCATGAGCAAAGTTCTTGGAAGATTTATTACAGGATGAAGAAGAACTTAAACCTGATTCATCCAGTGAATCATTTAAATTAGCACAAGAGGACGATTCACCTGGTTCGTCAAGTGCTGAGAAAGGTAATACTGATGTTACCTCTGTGTTAAATTCTGAAAATAGATTTGTGCTGGTTGGGTCTGTGGTGGATGTGGAAGTGCCAAGAAAGCCAAGAAAAACTGGTAAAATTAGTAAGAATGAGGGAGATGCAGGTGTGAGGGGTTCTGGGAAGGATGGTTCCATACTCAGTATTTGTGGCCCCATTCATGATAATCTGGAAGATGATGTCGTAGTTTTAGGGGGAACTAATGAAGTAGAGGATGCTACTGCTGGATTAGAACAGCTTATGAAGGAGATAGATGATCGTGTTTCTTTTGGGGAAGAAACCCTGGCTGAGAGACTTAAGAAACTGGGGGACTCATACAACCCCAAGAAGAGGAGGACTCCTAAGTCCATCAAGTCTAAGGCCTCAAAGAAAAGGAAAACTGATGAGTCTGTTGGTGTACCTGTTCCAACGGTACGAGCTACGAGAAATACTGTTCGTGAAGAAGAGGAAAAAATGGAAAAAGCTCTTCAAGAGAGCAAAATAAAGAGAGTTGAGAAAGGGAAAGCGAAAGTAGGGGAGCATGTTGAGGCTATTGCTGTTGATGAGATGTTGGACCTGGTCCACCAGAATGAAGAGGTTACTCCATTGGTGGTCAAGACACCGAAAGAAAAATTGACTAAGACTTCCTTAAAGAAGTCCGCACCTATGTTTTCTACCATCGTGGGTACATCTACAAGGAAACGGTCCAAGGTAAAGTCGAAGAAGAAAGTTCAGATTGTTGAGAAAGATAATGATCCTGATTGGAGTGGTGATGATGAGAAGGAAGTTGGAGAAGTGCATTTTATAAAATTAGCCTCCGTTCCATGCTTAATAGCCACAAAAAGGCTAAAATAAAATACCTCGATTTGCGTGTGCAGTTCGGGAGTGAAACCGGAAAGCTTTTATGAGAAAATATGAGAAACATTGATTTTTAGAATTTAAATTTGATAAAAGTTAACTTTGGTCAACATTTTGAGTAAACGGACCCGGATCCGTGTTCCGACGATTCCGGGAGGTCCACAGTAAAATATGGGACTCGGGCGTGTGCCCGGAAATGAATTCCGAGGTCCCAAGCCTTAGAAATCAATTTTTGAAAGAAATTGTTTTGCTGAAATGTTTATGAATTAAAGAAAAGAAATAATGCTAAAATTCATTGGTATCGAGTCCGTATTTTGGTTTCAGAGCCCGGTACAACTTTGTTATGATATTTAAAGGTTAACTGTGAAATTTGGTAAAAACGGAGTTCGTTTGATGTGATTCGGACATCCGGTTGAGAAATAATGAACTTTAAGAGTTTTTGTTGAAAACAATGAGTTTTGAGGTTTAAGTCATAGATTTACATGTTATTTGCATGATTTTATCGCACGAGCAAGTCCATGTGATGTTTTTAGACTTGTCTGCATGATTTGTTTAGAGCCCCGAGGGGTCGGGTGAGTTTTGGATAGGCCACGGGGTGTTTTTCACTTAGAGAAGTTGCTGGTTTGCTGGTGCCCAGATTTTTGTTCTATGCGATCGCATAAGTATGACTGTGATCGCATAGTGTAGGTTCAAGGGGGTCCCCAGATTGTGCTATGTGAACGCATCACCAGGGACGCGACCGCAATGCTCACCCAGGCTAAGCTATGCGATCATACCCCCAGGCATTGCGATCGCGGCCCAGGCACTGCGATCGCATAGGTCTTCCGCCCAACTATTATAAATATCTTTTAAAAAAGGCAGAACCCTTTCTTCTCCAAAATTTTGAGGTTTTCAGCCCTAAAAACAATTTTCTTCAACAATCTTCCTCCCCAAGTCATAGGTAATCAATTCCAAACTTTGTTCTTTCAATTCCTTAAAGTTTTTCGTCACTTTTAAAGCAAAAACAAAGGATTTTCAGGGTAAAAATTGAGGGTTTGGGTAGAATTAGGGAGTTTTGTAAAAATCAAAATTTTATATCAAATTAAGGTCGGATCTCAAAACTAATAGCATATTTGGGTTTGTGGGTGAATGGGTGAATGGGTAAACGTAATTTGGTGCGAACCCCGAGTTTAGACCAAGCGTGCCCGGGGTCGGGTTTTCACTTTTTTTTAGAAAACTTAGGAAAAGTTATATTTTTTAATAAAGTTAGTTCTTTAGCTTTAGTTAATAATATTAAGTTAATTTTGATTAGATTCGAGCAAGTTAGAAGTGAATTCAAAAGAAAAGGCAATAATTGAGCAGTGAGTGGCCTGCGAAATTGAGGTAAGTGTTTGGTCTAACTATGGCTTGAGGGAATAGGACTCCCCCCTTGTTTGTTATGTGAAATGCATGGGCGTGGTGTATAGCTGTGGTGACGAGTATCTATGCACCACCCAAATTGGTTGTTAAAAATGATCCCCTTTACTGTTCCCCACTTATTTGATTATCGTCTAATTGTTATATGTTCATTATTGTTTCTATGACTATTTGGCCTTGTTGATTTGTTGTTAGATATTGTTGTGACTATTTGGAAAGAGTATTGGTTGTTTGAGCTGCCTTCTTTGTGATATAAAAATGGTTGAGAGGTTTGGCATTGTTTTTACGAAATAAATAGTTATATTTGATATTCTTGTGGGTTTCATGGTCGAGAGGATATTGATGAAGTTATGAGAAAAATGTAGTTTATTATTTGTAATTGTGGAGACAAGAATATTGTGAAAGGCTTGGCCTGAATTGTGAAACTTATAAATAAATTAATAGTATATGTCTGGTGGGAGTGGGTTGCACGCCGCAACAAGGAGTGATAAGGGTGGACAGGTGGGATCGGGTTGCACGCTGCAACAGGAGTAATAAGGGTGATATTTTAGGGAGTAGCAATAAGGGAGGACAAGTGGGAGCGGGTTTCACGCCGCAACAAGGAGCAATAAGGGAGGATATTTATATTTTAATGATTTTTTTAAAGAAATAGAAAATAAAAGTTTTGAAAAGTTAAAATGTCTACTTTACTACTCTTTAAATATTTTAGCACTATTTTTATTCAAAGTTAAAGTTTGGAACTTTGAAGAGTTATCTGAGAATTTGTTTATCGCTGAGTTATTTTATTTTGTTGCAGCACTTATTTATCTATTTGTTTAGATTTCTTTCTTGTTTTATTTTTTTATTGTTGTTATCGATTATATTGTTGAAGCCCCGCCTTAGCCTCGTCACTACTTCGCCGAGGTTAGGCTCGGCACTTACTCAGTACATAGGTCAGTTGTATTGATACTACACTCTGTGCTCTTTTGCACAGATCCAGGTACTAGTCAGCAATAGAGGATTCCAAAAGGACCACCCAATTCGTTTGGAGACACGAGGTACATCTGTCGGCGTTCGCAGATTCCAAGAGTCTTCTCTCATTATTATTTACACTGTTTTATTATATTCAGAATAGTTACACTATTTTTTCAGCCATTATTTGTAATATTGTTTAGTAGTTCGTGGATTGTGACACCAGACCCTGGGTAGTCTTAGAGTTATTTATATAATTAGTTCATGGTTCGTTTTATTTAATTGGTCATGATTATTATTTTATTTTAATGTGGTTGGGAATTATTTTAATTAAATTCATTTTAAATTAATTTATTTATGCTGAAGTAATTAATTAAGGAAATTAGTTAATCGACTTCTAACATTGGGTTGCCTAGCAAGTGTGGTGTTAGGCGCCATCACAATCACTAATGTTGGGAATTTGGGTCGTGACAAGTTGGTATCAGAGCACTAGGTTTACTTAGGTCTCACAATCCACGAGCAAGCTTAGTAGAGTCTGAAGGATCGGTACGGAGACGTCTGTACTTATCTCTCAAAGGCTATTGAGTTAGGAAACAACTCCATTTTTATTTCTATTCTATCGTTCGAATTCGTGTACCTCAAATACTGATTTGGATTCTTCTATTCTATCGTAGATGGCGAGAACACGTGCTTCATCTTCCGCTGACCAGAATTTTGGACCTCCAGCAGCAGCAGCTCCTACTAGGGGCAGAGGTCGAGGCCACGCTAGAGGCCGAGGCAGGGGCAGGACTCAGCCCATTGATCAGGCAGCATCCATAGCTGCGGAACCCCATATTGAGATTTATGAGGGGGTTCCGGCTCAGACTGTCCCAGCGGGGCCAACTCAGGTTCCCGAGGGGTTTATTGCTACCCCAGTTCTTTAGGATGCTTTGGTCCGTTTAGTGGGCCTTATGGAGAGTGTGGCCCAGGTTGGCTCATTTCATGTTGCAGCAGCCGTATCTCAGGCTGGAGGAGGGGTCCCGACTCCTACTACCCACACTCCACTTCAGACTACTCCTCAGGTTCAGACTCTAGTGACCAATACCGTTGGGGTAATTCAGCCAGTTGCAGCAGTGTCGCCCGCAAATGGGGAAGCCATGTCATCGGATGCTTTGTGGAGACTTGACAGGTTCATTAAGTTATTCCTTGTCCATTTCAGTGGTGCTACTTCGAAGGATCCACAGGAATATATGGATAGTTGTCATGAGGTGTTGCGTAATATGGGTATTTTGGAGACCAATGGGGTCGATTTTGTAGCTTTTCAGATGACTGGTTCCGCCAAGAAATGGTGGAGAGATTATTTGTTGACTAGGCCAGTGGGATCACCTGCTCTGACTTGGGATCAGTTTTCTCATCTCTTTTTGGAGAAGTTCTTACCTTTCACTACTCGAGAGGATAAGCGTCATCAGTTTGAGCGACTTCAGCAGGGCAACATGACTGAGACTCGTTTTGTGGATCTGGCTAGACATGATATTATTATATTTCCCACAGAGAGGGAGAGGGTCAGACAATTTATTGATGGCCTTGCTCAACCCATCAGGTTGTAGATGGCCAAGGAAACAGGGTCCGAGATTTCTCTTCAGGATGCAGCTAATATAGCTAGGAGGGTTGAGTCAGTTCTTGGGATGGGAGGTCAGGGGTCAGACAAGAGACCTCGCCATTCTGGTGATTTCAGTGGTGTCGCGTCTGGAGGTGGGACTTCATTTAACAGAGGTCATTCATCCAGGCCATTCCATTCAGCGCTACAGGTTTCACATGGTACTTCAGGGGTCGTGGTTCTTATGTACCTCCTTCTGCTCAGCCAGTCTACAGTGCTCCTTTAGCTCCTATTAAAGCACCTCCTCTGCAGAGTTATTATCGTGGTCAGCCGGTTCGTCAGGGTCAGTCCTCAAATTAGAAGGGATGTTTTGAGTGTGGTGAATATGGGCATGTTCGGAGAGCTTGTCCGAGATTTTTGAGTAGTCAGCACCAGTACCAGGGTTCTCGTGCCATTATTCCAGCACCAGCTGCAGTACCACCTGCCCAGCCAGCAAGAGGTAGGGGTCAGGTAGTCAGAGGTAGAGTCCAGAATGTTTGAGGTGGAGGACAGATAGCTAGAGGTCGAGGTTAGCCTGCTAGAGGTGGAGGTCCTCCCAAAGGTGTGGTTCAGGGTGGTGGGGCTCAGCCCCGACTATATGCTTTTCCAGCTAGCCCTGAGGCAAAATCCTCTGACGTTGTTATTACAGGTATCATCTCAGTTTGTGATAGAGCTGCTTCCGTTTTATTTGATCCGGGGTCTACTTATTCGTATGTTTCCTCCTATTTTGCCTCGCATTTGAATGTGCCCCGTGATCCCTTGAGTGTTCCTGTTTATGTGTCTACACTGGTAGGGGATGCTATTGTGGTAGATCGAGTATATCGTTTATGCGTGGTAGTCATTAAAGGTCTTGAAACTAATGTTGATCTTTTACTTCTAAACATGGTTGACTTTGATATTATATTGGGCATGGATTGGTTGTCGCCCTATTATGCCATTTTAGAATGTCACGCCAAGACGATTACTTTAGCCTTACCGGGGTTGCCTCGATTAGAATGGAACGGGACTCATGGTCATCCTCCCAGCCAGGTAATTTCATATGCTAAGGCTCGTCGCATGGTGGAGAAAGGGTGTTTGTCTTATTTGGCTCATATTCGTTATTCTGATGCTGAGGTATCTTCTATAGAATCAGTTCCTATCGTGCGTGAGTTTCCTGAGGTATTTCCTGCAGACCTGCCGGGTATGCCACCCGACAGGGATATTGATTTCTGTATTGATGTGGCTCCGGGCACTCAGCCCATTTCCATTCCTCCATATCGAATGGCCCTACCAGAATTGAAAGAATTGAAAGAACAGTTACAAGATTTGCTAGATAAGGGTTTCATAAGACCTAGTGTCTCGCCTTGGGGTGCGCCGATTTTGTTTGTAAAGAAGAAAGATGGGTCAATGAGAATGTGCATAGACTACAGGCAACTGAATAAAGTTACTATCAAGAATAAATATATGTTGCCAAGGATTGATGACCTATTTGATCAGCTTCAGGGTGCTAGAGTGTTTTCGAAACTTGATTTGAGGTCAGGCTACCATCAGCTAAAGATTAGGGCGGCTGATATCCCTAAGATAGCCTTTTGTATAAGGTATGGGCATAATGAATTTTTGGTTATGTCTTTTGGGCTGACTAATTCTCCAGCGGCCTTTATGGACTTAATGAATCGGGTTTTCAAGCTCATCTGGACTCTTTTGTGATCGTGTTCATTGATGAAATTCTTATATACTCCTGCAGTCAGGAAGAGCATGCGCAGCATCTCCGTATAGCACTCCAGACTTTAAGGGATAATCAGTTGTATGCCAAGTTTTCTAAATGTGAGTTCTGGTTAGATTCAGTAGCCTTTTTGGGCCATATCGTATCAGCTGAGTGTATTCAGGTTGATCCTAAGAAGATAGAGGCAGTCAAGAACTGGCCTAGACCCACCACAGCCACAGAGATTAGGAGTTTCTTGGGTTTGGCCGGTTACTATCGTCGTTTTGTGGAGGGGTTTTCATCCATAGCAACCCTAATGACTAAATTGACTCAAAAAAGTGCCTCATTTACATGGTCAGATGAGTGCGAGGCGAGCTTTCAAAAGCTCAAGACAGCCTTGACTTTAGCAACGGTGTTGGTGGTACCATCATATTCGGGTTCTTTCACGGTGTATTGTGATGCTTCTCGAGTTGGCCTTGGAGCAGTGTTGATGCTGGATGGCAAGGTGATTGCATATGCGTCTCGTCAGTTGAAAGCCCATGAGAAGAATTACCATGTTCATGATTTAGAGTTGGCAGCTATTGTACATGCTTGGAAAATTTGGAGGCATTATCTTTATGGCATGTTGTGTGAGATTTTTACTAACCATCGTAGCCTCCAGTACTTATTCAAGCAGAAAGATATAAATTTGAGGCAGCGGAGGTGGTTAGAGTTGTTAAAAGGTTATGATGCCACTATATTGTATCACTGGGGAAGGCCAATGTGGTGGCCGATGCATTGAGTAGAAAGGCGGTGAGTATGGGCAGTCTTGTGTATATCCCAGTTGGCAAGAGACCGTTGGCTTCAGACTTTGGCTAATCAGTTTGTGAGGTTGGATATTTCTCCCAGCAGTGTCCTAGCTTATAATGTCGCTTGGTCTTCTCTAATTGATCGTATCCGAGAGCGGCAGGATGATGACCCACATTTGGCGGTCCTTAGGGACACGGTTCGGCACGGTGATGCAAGCAGGTTACAGTTGAAGATGATGGCGTTTTGAGGATGTAGGGTAGGCTGTGTGTGCCTAATGTTGATGGCCTCCGTGAATTGATCCTTGAGGAGGCTCACAGCTCCAAGTATTCTATTCACCTAGTTGCAGCAAAAATGTACCAAGATTTGAAACAACATTATTGGTGGAGAAGTATGAAAAAGGACATTGTGGCTTATGTGGCTCATTGCTTAAATTTTCAGCAGGAAAAATATGAGCATCAGAGACCTGGTGGTTTGCTTTAGCTGATAGAGATTCCTGAGTGAAAGTGGGAGCGTATCACTATGGACTTCGTTGTTGGGTTCCCACAGACTCAGAGGAAATTTGATGCGGTTTGGGTTATTGTGGACAGGCTGACTAAGTCGGCACACTTCATTCCTGTGGCTAGTACTTATACTTCAGAGCGGTAGGCTGAGTTTTATATTCGGGAGATTGTTCGCCTTCATGGGGTGCCTGTGTCTATCATCTTTTATGTTTTAGACGTCAATACCACACAAGAATATAGGTTAAATGTGTGGTACCCAATTTTTCGAGTGCTGTCTCACAAGAAGAACCTGGTTCTTCTTTGTGTTCCAACTTCTACTCTTGCGGAATAATAAAAGCAGTAAAGTAAAAACACAGAGATTTTTACGTGAAAAACACCTGCTCAAAAGGTGAAAAAACCACGACCTACTCCTTAGTAGGATTTGCTCAACTCTTCACTAAAAACTCTGAGCCAAACGGACTTACAAAATAAACTCTTTTATAATCCTAGGACTAACTCTAATCCCTTTGTATCAACTAGCCTCTAGCTAATTTCTACAAGCTTCAAGTTAACTCTAACTTGAACAATGTGTACCTATTACAATTGCTTCTAAGAAAGCTGATAAGATACAATATTAAAACTCCTACTACAATCAACTAGACTCAATACATAAACGATGAAACTGGTTCTTCTAGCCGATCTATAACCTTTGTATCGCACAGTAATTCTGCTTGCAAAACCTCTGGGAATTTTGCCTTCAGATCTTGATTCAATTCTGCCTTTGTGCGTCCCCTATTTCAGCAGAAATACTTCAAGTATTTATAGAGTCAGTAGTTGAGTTTGTCGATCAATTCTAGTTCAACTCTTCCTGGGAGAAAGAATTCGAATTAAACTCAGCTTCCTTCCTTTGTTACTTTCCTTGCTGAATTCAACTTCTATCCTCTCATCAGTTTGCAACCTTTTCGCATTAGGATACAATCTCTTGGTTCATTGATACTTCACAATCACAAATATATCCTATGCATATACGGTTCATGTGGCAGCTCTTCAGTTCAAGAATGTGTGCTATGATGGACCTGGTTCAACTGGTCAGACATTTGTCAATCTTCAAAACTATGCAGTGACTTGAGTCAACAAATTCCCCATTTTTGATGATGACAAACTCTGTGCTTAATCTTGTATACACTTCAAACACTTTGTACGATTTTAAGCATTAATCATAGAGGAACCAGTTTCATTAGGTTATAAATATCACTTTAAATCATTTTGAAAAGTTCAGCACATATCTTCCCCCTTTAGGCATCATCGAAAAGTTGCAAAATGATACTCTTACCAGATTTATTAATTATTACTCATGGCCATTTGAGGCAATTGCAGGTGCAAAATATGATTAATCAACACAAGAAACCAATAAATGTAAGATGAATAAGAAATTGAGACAAGTCAATAACTAAACAGCAAAATTCATTGATTAGAAACGAACATCAAACACCAAACATTTTAAACAAAGACATCCAAAAACCATGAGCAACATAGAGTAACAAAATAGAAACAAGTTCAAAAAGACATAAACAAGTCCCGAACTGGGCACTGAAGGGTTATTGGGTAGCTCTGGACAACCTAAGGATGGGAAGGTGCAGAGGAGGTTGTGGTCTTGGATTGTAGAATAGAAATAATCTGTTGAAGAACACCCTCGTTCTTTTCCTTCTCTTTTGATAATTCATCCCTGAGAGCATCCCGCTAAGCTTCAACCTTAATCACACGAGATTTCAAACGAAGGATCTCCATATCCTTGATCTCTCTTTCTTGCACCAGAGTTCTTACTTTGCTGTTGACTGGTTGCTTCCTAGATGAACCAGGTTCATCTGCAGGAACATTGACAATGTAATCACATGACAACAAAGTTTCCTTCCCAAAATAATCCTTGGCAGTCGCCATTTCAGCCTTCTTCGCATGAACCCCAAAATGTGCAAGCACAGCTGTCAGAATAAATCCATATGGGATTGCATGTGCTTTGGTTCCATTCACAACTCTGTCCAAGAGTTGGATGATGAAGGATGGCCAATTGATTTGCTTTCCCCTGTACAGACACTACATCAGAGTCAAATCCATATAGTTGGCTATGTGCCTTCTTTCTTGTCTAGGCAGCAGGAATATGATGACAAACTCGAAGAACAACTTGTGCTCTGGCTTCATTTCACTTTTGTAGACTAGCCTGGGTTTCAATCTCACTCTCATTGTCACTAAAGAATCTGGTTATGTTGATTGTTGAGGCCATCACATCTAGACAAGGCCATCTCTGCCTCGTGTAGTCCTCATAGCCCTCAGCTGGTATGTTTAGAATCTCACGCAGCTCTTTAGCATCAAAGGAGACTTGAACTCCCTTGACCATAGAGGTGACCCTGCCGTCTTTGATAATGGCATTTCCCATGAATTCCACCAATTCAGCCCTTGCTAGCCTGCCTTCCATGCGAAGAACCATGTCCTTCCATCCCTCCACTTCCAGAGTATCCTGTAGGTTTCTCATTCCATGCTCCTCTATATCTTTGAACAACTTGCCCTTCAAGATTGTGCGCTTGCCAAACAATATGATTCTATCAGTCTCCACATCATCTTCCTTCTCCTCTTCTCCACTCCAGTCTGCATCATCATCTTTCTCAACAACCTTCATTTTCTTTGCTTTGGACCTGGTCCTTTTGGCAGTACTTGGAGTTGCAGTGGACACAGCAGCTGACTTCATTGAAGAAGCCTTAGCCTTTTTGGGTTTTGGTGTACTAACCACAACTGGAGCCAGCTTCTCCTCTTGTTGGACCAGGTCTAACGTCTCCTCTTCAATAACAACAGCCTCAACAGGCTCTCAATTCTTTGCTTTACCCTTTGCCGCCTTCTTTTTCTTGCTCTTTTGTAGAGCATTCTCCAACCTTTATTCTTCTTCTCTCACAGTATTACGAGTAGCACGCATCTTAGGGACAAGAGAATTAGCAGAAATAGTAGTTTTCCTCTTCTTTGGAGGAACTGGGGTAGATGCTTTCTTGGACTTTTGAGTCCTCCTTTTCTTGGGGTTATAGGACTCCCCCAGTTTCTTTAGCCTTTCAGCCAATGTCTCGTCCCAAGATGAACCAGGTTCATCTGCTCCTTTCCTCAAGCTTGCTAGACCTGCTGCGGCCTCCTCAACTGCACTTTCCCCTAACTCTGTGACTTCATCTCCAAAATCTCAAGAATGGGACCACAGATAGCCAGTGTGGTGCCATCCTCCCTAGATCCCCTTACAACTCCATCTCCACCCTCTATCTCAAGAATTTTCCCTTTTCCCAATTCTCTTTGCCTACTCGGTACTTCAACATCTACCACTGACCCAACCAGAACAAACATGTTCTCAATATTAACAGATTCAGAGATAGCATCAAGATTAACTTGTTCAGAATTTGATGAACCAGGTGCTTCCTCCTCGTTGGCTGATTTAAACGATTCACTTGATGATCCTGACTTAGAACCTTTGTCAGCTTCAATAAGTTCCTCCAAGAATTTTTCCCTAGACCCAGAAGCAACAGTTTTCCTGGCAAGAACTTTGACACGACGCTTCTTGGGGGAAGGAGTAGGGTTTGGTGTGGGTTCAGGAATATATGTGTTTTCAAGGGTTGAAGAATTTTCTAGTGATTGAGAATTGTATACATATGGAGAGTTAGATTCAGATTCAGAACTTCCTCCATCGTAATCACGATTAGGTGTTGAGGTAGAAGAAGAAGCAGGTGGTGGTGAAGACATGATTGTGTGTTGTTAGGAAGAAAAGGCGAGTGATCAGTTTTGGTTTGTGTAGAATGAGTTGAACTTGGTTCGATGATTACTTTATGAAGAGAAGAGTAATGATGACCCTTATATAAGATGTGGATAGGGAGATTACAACAGCAGAGTATTTACTCAAGTGGGAGTCTAATCGACATAGGACTGACATTAATTAGACATTTAATTTCCCCCTAAAACTGAGCTAATAAAGTAGACATGGGACTTCTTGAAACTGGTTCAATTTTGGGTAAGTACGAAGTATTTGAATATGAACCAAGTGTATATGGAGTCCTGCTCATGTATGACTGTAATTGATTTAATAAATGTATGGAGATGAGAACGTACCTTGTCAGTCATATGAATCAGCATGGATGAACCAGGTTCATCCTGTTAAAATCTTTAATTTGCCTCAATTTACAAAGATAGAGAACATCATTAGCAACTAGGGAATCATATTAATACATGGCAAAAGAGTATGGCAATAAAGACATGATAATGAGCAATGATTAATCTTATTAAGTACCTAGTAAGAATTTTCTAGCCAATAAGAATTTTTTTTCATTTGTTTTTCAATTAGGTGATCTTAATCATCTCTAATTCAAGCATGTTTCTCTCAAAATGTTCCCTTCTCAGTGCTTTGGTAAAGATATCTGCAATTTGCTTATCAGTAGCACAAAATTCAATTGAGATCATTCCCTTTTTATAGTTGTCCCAAAGGAAGTGGTGTCTAACATCTATATGCTTAGTTCTCTTATGATGAACCGGGTTCTTCGTCATACTAATTGCACTAGTGTTATCACAGAAAATAGGAATGCATCCCACATCTATATCAAAGTCCATGAGTTGTTAATCCATAGCAACTGGGCACAGCAAGAGGCTGCAGCCACATATTTAACCTTAGGAGTAGATAGAGCTACTGAATTTTGTTTCTTGGTGGCCCAAGACACAAGGCAGGAGCCCAAGAAGTGAGCCATGCCTGAAGTACTTTTCCTGTCAAGCAGGAAACCTGCATAATCGGCATCAGCATATCCTACAAGGTCGAAATTACTACCTTTAGGATACACAAGGCACAAATCAGTGGTGCCTTTCAAATATCTCAAAATTCTCTTCACTGTAGTGAGGTGGGACTCATTTGGATTTGCCTAAAACCTAGCACGTAGTCCCACGCTGAACACAATATCAGGTCTGCTGGTAGTGAGATATAGTAGAGACCCAATCATCCTTCTGTATAGCTTCTGATCAACGGATGAACTAGGTTCATCCACATCCAATTTTGTAGCTGTGGCTATGAGGGTGTCTATTTCCTTTGAATCCTCCATCTTGAACTTCTTGAGGAGTTCTTTTACATACTTTTGTTGATGAATCATTGTTCCATGTGGGTTTTGCTTGATTTTCAAGCCTAAGAAGAAGTTTAGCTCACCCATCATACTCATTTCAAATTCACTCCCCATTAGTGTAGCAAATTCCTTGCTAAGATTTTCAGTGGTTGCCCCGAATATGATATCATCAAAATATATTTGCACAATTAGAAGATCCTTCCCCTTTTCCTTTAGGAACAAAGTACTGTCAATTTTGCCTCGTTTGTACCCATGTTCCAGCAGGAATTTTGACAATCGCTCATACCATGCTCTAACTGCTTGTTTGAGACCATAAAGAGCCTTGTCAAGTTTATATACATGCTTAGGTGACTCCTTGCTTTCAAAACCTGGAGGTTGTTTGACAAATACATCTTCCTTCAAATAGCCATTGAGAAAGGCACTCTTAACATCCATCTGATGGAGAGTGAATTTCATATGTGCAGCAAATGCTATAAGAAGTCTGATTGCCTCCAATCTTGCCACAGGAGCAAAAGTCTCATCGTAATCGATTCCTTCTTCTTGACTATACCCTTGAACAACTAGTCTTGCCTTATTTCTTGTAACAGTTCCATCCTCATCGAGCTTGTTCCTGAAGACCCACTTCGTGCCAATCACTGATCTGTCTAGTGGCCTGGGTACCAAGTGCCATACTTGACTTCTTTCAAACTGATTCAGCTCCTCTTGCATGGCATTTACCCAATCAGCATCTTGTAGGGCTTCACCAATGTTCTTTGGTTNTGAAGACCCACTTCGTGCCAATCACTGATCTGTCTAGTGGCCTGGGTACCAAGTGCCATACTTGACTTCTTTCAAACTGATTCATCTCCTCTTGCATGGCATTTACCCAATCAGCATCTTGTAGGGCTTCACCAATGTTTTTTGGTTCGATTAAGGATAGGAAGGCATCAAATGCACACAGATGTTTCAAGGAAGCTCTTGTTTTGGTTCCGGATGACAAATCTGATATGATTTTCTCAAGAGGGTGAAAACTCTGATATCTATGTGGTTTGAGTACTAGTAGTTCACTTCTGGATAGTTCCATATTGTTTCGTTGTTGTGGAACAGGATCAGGGCCAGGATTCACATGTTGAGTTCCCCCTTTCATGTTGCTTGGGGTAGTTAGACCTGGTCCATCACCTGTTCCATCTTCCATGGCTGCTTCAATGTGTTCACTGCTTCTCACCAGTTCAAGCTCCTCATCTTCTGGTTCCTGTCGCTCAGAAAGAGTGTTAGTTTCATCAAAGACAACATGCACACTCTCTTCTACACACATAGTTCTTTTATTGTACACTATGTGATGAATATCCCAAGAATACTCCCTCGTCACTTCTGGGATCAAATTTACCTAAGGAATCTTTGCCATTATTGTGTACATAGCATTTACATCCGAAAGCCCTAAGATGGGAAATGTTGTGCTTTCTCCCTTTAAGTAATTTATAGGGAGTCTTCTCTACTAGTGGCCTGGTCATACATTTATTGATTATATAACAAGCAGTGTTTATTGCTTCTGCCCAGAAGTTGTGTGGTAGTTTGCTAGAAAGAAGCATGGTTCTTGCCATGTCTTCAAGAGTTCTATTCTTTCTTTCCACAACCCCATTTTGCTGTGGGGTTCTAGGGGCAGAAAAGTTGTGATTGATACCATGTTCATCACAGAACTCAGCAAACTTTGCATTCTCAAATTCAGTACCATGGTCAGATCTTATTGATGCTAGTTGATGTCCTAACTGATTTTGAGTTTTCTTAAGAAATAAACATATCAAACTCTTCATCCTTAGATGTCAGAAATAAGGTCCAAGTGAACCTTGAATAATCATCAACTAGCACCATCACATATTTCTTACCACCT
>ML284046.1:0-53027 GCA_005239495.1 Nicotiana undulata
CTTCTCTTGATCCTCCGGGGCAATCAAAATCTGATTATAGCCTGAATACCCATCTAGAAAGCAATATAAAGCCCGCTCCGCAAGCCTATCTAACATTTTATCCAAGAAGGGCAAGGAAAAATGGTCATTGCGGGTCACTTTGTTGAGCTTGCGGTAGTCCATACACACTTGCCATCCGGTAACAGTTCTCGTTGGAATGAGCTCATTTTTGTCATTTTGGACCACCGTCATTCCACCCTTCTTCGGAATTCATTGGACCGGAGAAGTCCAAGCGCCATCCAAAATTGGGTAGACAACCCTTGCATCAAGCCATTTTATGATCTCTTTCTTTACCAACTCTTGCATTGCCTCGTTGAGCCTCCGTTGGTGTTCTACGGAAGGCTTTGCTCCATCCTCCAAGTTGATTTTGTGCATGCAAAAAGCGGGTCTTATTCCCCGAATGTCTGCAAAAGTCCATCTTATTGCTTTCTTCATCCTCCTTAGCACATTTAAAGTTGAGTCTACCTGCAATTGGGTTAGGCAAGAGGAAAGAATGACAGGAAAAGTACGTAATGGACCAAGATATTCATACCTGAGGTGGGAGGGTAGTTCCATCAACTCCAAAGTCGGGGGCTCTTCAATGGAAGGCTTTGTTGGTGGAGTCTTTCAGTTCTCCAAGTCCAATGACAGATTTCTGGGGCCATAGGAGTAAGAACCCATGCCTTGAAGGGCATTGGTACTTTCAAGAAAACCATCTACCACGATGTCCTCGTGGTCCAATAAGGCATCCTCCACTGGATCATCAACATGGATCATATAGCTAGCATCATCAATAATAACCTCAGTCACGAGGTCCATAAAAGAGCATACTTCTGTATTGTTGGGCTACTTCATCGACTTACACACATGGAATACCACCTTCTCATTGCCCACTCGAAAAGTGAGCTCCCCAGATTCAACACCAACCAAGTCCTTCCCCGTGGCAAGGAAGGGCCTTCCCAAAATAATGGGGACCTCAAAATCTACTTCACAATCCGGAATGACAAAGTCCACGGGTAAAATAAATTTGTCAACCTGCACCAACACATCATCAATTATCCCTAGGGGACTCTTCATCGACCTACCCGCCATTTGCAAACGCATTGAGGTTGCCCTAGGTTGCCCGATTCCCAAAGTTTTAAATACCGAGTATGGCATCAAATTTATACTCGTTCCAAGGTCACACAAGGCTTTAGCAAAATCCGCACTCCCGATTGTGCAAGGAATGGTAAAAGCTCCCGGGTCTTGAAGTTTGGGTGCCATTGAATGTACTATGGCACTCACTTGGTGAGTCATCTTGATGGTTTCACACTCCATAGACCATTTTTTGTGACTAAGTCCTTCATGAACTTAACATACCCGGGCATTTGTTCCAAGGCTTCAACCAACGGGACATTGATGGAAAGATTCTTCATCATATCAATAAACTTCTTGAATTGGATCTCTTGCTTTTGTTTGGCCAACCTTTGAGGGTATGGAGGAGGGATCCTAGGCAATGGTGCCTTGGCTTGTGGGACCACCGGCTCCGGCATATCAATCACGTGTTCCCTAGACGGGTTCACGTCCCTTTGTAAATCCTCCCCATTATCATGGATATCAATTCTCACCTCACTAGTAGTTGGCCCTTCCACCACTTGCTCAACTTCAATTGGTAACTCATCACGGGGCAATTCATCATCAACAACAATAATTCGCTTTTGCCTCGAAGTACTTGCTTCACCACCTTTTCCACTTCTCGTGGTCACCGCCATGGCGTGACCGGTATTATTATTGTTCCCTCCCTTGGGGTTCACCACCGTATCACTTGGTAGTTCACTCTTTGGGCGTGTGTTTAAGGCATGAGAAATTTGGCCTATTTGCACTTCAAGGTTTCTAATGGAGGTGTTGTGAGAGGCCAACTGAGCATCGGAGTCTGCATTTCGCTCCATCATCTGCTTGAACATGTGTTCAATTCTCCCCATATCATTGCTTGATGAGATTTTTTCTTGAGATTGGTACGGGGGTGGATTGCTTGGTTGTTGGTACATCGGGGGCCTTTGAAAGCCCGACCCCCGGTTACCATTACCACCCCAGTTGTTGTTGTTGTTGCCTCCACTCCAATTATCATCATTGTTGTCCCCCATTTTCGATCATTGTTGTTCCCCAAATTCTGTGCATTGTTGTTATTGTTCCAATTTCTTCGTCTTTGATTACCCCAATTTTGATTGTTGCCGTGGTTTCTCCAGTTTTGACTGTTGTTTTGATTGTTTCCTTGACCTTGGTAATTGTTAGCATACATCACATTCTCTTTTTTATCATCATATTCCTCTTCTTGACCATATCGACTTGTCCCTTGGTCACCCTGATCATTGTTTATTTGCTTAGAATTTCCTCGGGGTCTTCTTTGGTTCACTCCCTCCATGGAATTTACTTGTTTCGGCCTTTGTAATTGTTGAAGTTGGGACTTTGCAAGTTGGTTCATAGTGGTTGTGAGCTCGGCAATTGCTTGCCCTGTTCTTGAAGTTCTTTGTGAAGACTATTGACACCGATCTCACCCTGAGGTACGTTTGCTCTACTTTGCCAAGTTGATGATATGTCAGCCATCTCATCTAATATCTCACATGCCTCGGGGTAACTCAATTTCATGAAATTTCCACCGGCCAACTAATTGACCACACATTGATTGACAGAGTTTATCCCTCGGTAGAAAGTCTGCTGGATCATGGCTTTGGTCATGTCGTTGTTCGGACATTCCTTAACCATAGTCCAGTATCTCTCCCATATCTCATGCAAAGGCTCGTTGGGTTCTTGCTTAAAGGCCAAGATTTCATCTCTGAGCGTTGCCATATGACTTGGTGAGAAGAATTTAGCAATGAATTTGTCCGCGAGCTCATCGCAATTAGATATTGAGTGGTTGGGAAGCTGCTCGAGCGAGTCAAGAGCCTTCCCTCGAAGAGAGAAGGGGAATAACCGAAGTCTCAAAGCATCCTCTGAGACATTTGTCTGCTTACTACCCCAGCAGGTATCCACGAAGCCCTTTAGATGTTTATAAGCATTCTGGTGCGCAGCTCCGGTGAAATAACCCATTTGCTCCAAAAGTGTAAGCATCACATTTGTTATCTGAAAATTTTCCGCCCGAATCCTCGGCGGGACAATGGAACTAGCATACCCCTCGTTTGGAAGGACCCGAGGGGCAGCTCTAGCAGCTGGAGCGGAGGAGGATCTTGATTGTCGTCATTAATATTGGTCGCTCGGCCCCGTTTGGGAGGAGGTACTTGATTTATTTCCTCTTCTTGGTTGTCATATACCTCCTCCACCATGTTTCCCAAAGGATCCTCCATCAGAACTGAAATGATTCAACACTCGCGTTAATAGAAAAAGGAAAGAAAAATACTTAACACTACTATTCACGTAGATAATCAACATTGTATAACTCCCCGTCAATGGCGCCAAAAAGTGATCGGCTCTCACCCACACTACTATTAAAGTAGGAAGATGAGGGTCGATACAGCTTTTACCTGAAAGGTCGGGATCGAATCCTTAGAAAGTTATGATTTGGAGTGAGTTTCTAAGTGTTCTAGCAATGGTTCGTGTTCTTGATTACACTTTTCATGATTGTTGGTTTTGTACTAAAACTATGATTTATACTAATGATAATTGCAATTGAACTACTATTATCTTTTTAGGTTATTTTCTAATTGGAAAAAGGTACTAGGGTTATGACTTCTACCTAGGCGAGTAATTAACAGATTCTAATACCTAAGGCAAAGATGTTATTCGGGGAATTTATGATATAGCCAAATGCTCCAAAGTTACCCACTCTATACCTCTCGGTAATTTGAGTGGCTATGCTTAATTGCCTTTCTCAAGGCCAATTGGGTGTCAAATATGCACAAGTAATATGGGCTCAAGTAGGGTTTTACTCTCTCGAGGTTTAACCCGTTAATTGGGATTATCAATTCTCATAATTTCATCCCAATTACTTGTTGTGTTGATTTTCTAGACTCAAGTCCTCTTTCTCAAGAAGGACCCAAGTCAATTGAACACCAATTGGTGTTTTCAACCACCAATTTTGACAAGAAAACCACAAATCAACCAAAATATCCATCACTCATAAACATCTAAGCCCTAATTTAGAGAACCCATTAAATACCCACACTAGGGTTGAGCCAAAACCCTAGATAATGGGTTTAGCTACTCATAATCAATGAAGAAATCACAGAAATAGATGAAGCAGAACCCATATGATTAAATTATAAAATAAAATAGGAAGATTCAATGTTGAATTCGACCTAAAATTTCTCAAAAAGATGAAAAGAGACTATTCACGAGCTGCCCACAATATCTGATACTTAGCGTGCCCTAAAAAAATATAAAAGAAGCTATTTATACCTAGCCAAAACTTCTGGACAAAAATTCCCCTGCGGGGTCACCCCGGACCGCGAAGAATGGACCGCGGTCCGCGAAGGTCTTCTGGGCTTCTGAAGTTGGGGTGTCTAAACCTCTGGACCGCAGACCGCGTAAATTGGACCGCCATGCCTTTGTTCTCCCAAATGAGTCTCTCTGAATCTCACCACCGCGGACCGCGAAGAATGGACCGCAGCCGCGATGGACTTTGCCCTTTTGAATGTACTTCTATGAACCTCACCACCGCGGACCGCGAAGAATAGACCGCGGCCGCGGTGGATTTGCCTTAAAACGACTTCTCTGAACCTCACCACCGCGGACCGCGAATAATGGACTGCGGCCGCGGTGGTCACTTGAGCTTGCCCTTTTTGTTGTTCTTGGTACTTGGGCATGATTCACTCCTTTTTGAGCAGATCTTTGACGGTTTTTCATCCTTTTTGGCTCAATCCTGCAACAAGCACAACATGTCAGCTTTTTGGGCTATTTTGTGTACAAGTGTATCCAAAACCTAAGCAGTTAGAGTATAAAACAAGGTGAAATCCCTAGTCATCAGCAGGCTAGACCCCACATTTCACAAAAGTTCTCTTCCTCTCAGGCGTGTTGTGCCGATAGCCTCAATCATGGCAGGGATCTCGATCAATGTCGGGAATGTGATGTCAAGGTTATTACCCGGGTGGTGAATGAAGGTGATAGAGCCTACCATTTCCCTAATTTCTTGACCATGTACTTTGAAAACCAAAAGGTAGAGGGGAGGAAGTTTGATGTAAAGGTGAAGCCAAAGGCTTCGTTCTCCTGGTACAGCCTTCAGGGTGATGACAACCCCAAAAGCAAGAATTTCAAAAGAAAATCCACGGCTTCCAGTGGCCAGTCTGAAGAGCCAGTGGTTATAGTTGCATCTTCTCACCCCGCCTCAGCCATCCCAGACATTGTTGGCCCCACCACTTCAGCAGCCCCAGGCATTCCTTCATCACGGGCATACCCTCTGACTGCCCACCGTCTGAGCCACACCCTATCCAGTATTAACAATTGGATGCAGGCAGCTACTTCTAAGTTGTCTGTCCTTTCCACGACGGTGGCAGCCTAAGCTGCACCTCCTCCACCACAGGTCCCACAATCCGTGGAGGACACTCTCAAGGAGCTTTTGGGAAACCAGAAGAAGATCCTTAAGAACCAAAACTTGATTCTGGACGCTGTTGGCAATCATGGAAAGGCACTGAAAGAGCTTGCCAAGGAGACTAAGAAACTGAGGAAGACACGTGCCTCCAGGGAGTTGGTGAAGCAGTTAAGGAAGGAGGTAGATAAGCTGAAGGAGGATCACTTTCCATTGGACTTGCTACTGCACGACCTTGCTGCCCAGCCTGAGCTAGAGCCGGAGATATAGAGGCCAGCAAAGAGGAAGAGAGTGTTTCCCCGTACTGAGGGCATTGTGATAGAGTTGGCGGACCCGCAGGGAGGTACCTCGAGTCAGCCACAGCTGCCAGTACAGGCCCATGTTACAAGGAGATTCAGGTTACGATGGAGACACAGGGTTCTGAGGACCAGTCACAGGCTCCCATACAGTCCACAGACCCCGGGACCCATACTCAGGATCCTATGCAGACGGAGGGCCTATAGGGAGTTTCTCTTGACTCTTTCTCCTTTATTTTGAGCTTATTTTGTTAGTTAGCATTGAGAACAATGTTAGCTCTCATTTGAGGGGGTAGCCCTATTTTGGATTTGGATGAATGTACATATTTGATACTATTTCGTTTTTATTATGCTTTCTTTTTTATTTTGGTATGTACATAACTTTACTATTCTTGTACTTATCATATTTTTGCACTTTTGGTCTGTATATAAAGTTACTTTTTTAATGTATATATTCATTCCCCCCCTCCCTTATGTATATTCGATTAAATCCCTTCTTGTATATATTCATTCTACTTTAAGCATTTTACTTTACGCATTTTCCTTTTTATAGCTTCTTATTTTATTTCCGTAGCTTCTTGTTTTGAATTTTCGCGTGCAATAAGCCTTTGGTTTTCTTAATGCCCCGGTTCTTTCCAAAGGTGGAATCTGTGTGAACCAGGTGGTTGTTCCCGAGGATGGATGGTGTGACAACCTTCTTAACCGTTGGAGTCTGTTTTTCTTTTTCTTTTTTTTTTGTGTAAATAGTAGTTGGTAAGGAATAGTACCTCAAGCAAAGCTTCACTTGGGCCTAACACATTTGCCTTTGATCCTCTGGTCAAAAATAAATCGTTGTGTTTAGGATGGTGAAAGTCATGATCTTGAGACTCTTGTGTTGGCCGATAATCATCAAGTGGTTTTTCGAGACAATTGTGTTGCTCAAATCATAGCTAAGGTCGTTGTGGGCCCCCGGCTCTATTTTTTTAGCAATCCCATAGTTTGAGTGGTGAGAATTTGAATTGCAAGTCCAAGTCCCGTGCCATTAGTCTAGAACTTGTCCTGAATGTTTGTCTAGGCGAAATCCTAAGTGTAGATTTATTTGAGATGTGATTATAGGCTCTCCTTGATCTGAATAGTGACTTGAACATTTTTATAGCCTACCAATGACAATTTCCCTAGTCAACCCTTTTGAGCCTTAGACCCTATTCTGTCAAAAACCATGATAAAAGCCTTTACCAATTTTGACCCTCTCTTGGAACCCTTCTTCCCTTAGCACAAGGCAAAAGCATAATTTTGGGGGAGAGATGAGGAATGCAACAAAGTGAAAAAGAAGGTACAAAAGGAATAAAAAGAAAAGGCAATGAAAAAGAAAGAAAAGAAAAGCAAAAGGTAAAAAAGAATGAGCAAATGAGAAAAAAAATAAAAGGGAATCAATGAAAAGAAAGAAATTGAAGGTGTGGAATGCTTAGAAAGAAGAAAAATGATTGAATTAAACAAAAAGGTGTGACAGTGTGTCTCTCTAACCCCTCAAAAAAAGCTTAATGACTCAAGAAGTCAAGAGAAGGTGCGCAAGAAGTGAAGCAAATGAAGTGCTTAAGGGAAGATGGAACCCACTTAGACCAAATATTTCCTACCTTGAACCAAAAAATCCTTCAATATGTCTCCACAAAAGTCCTATATGATCTTGAGTCGAATGAAGCTTACATTAGTGGTGACTCACATAAGGGGAAAGCCTATGGTACTTCGAGCCGGACTTGAGTCTTTTTCTTGAGAGAGATGAGTGAACTCTCATTATCCTCGTTCTGAGTGTTACAATCTTAAAGTGAGGTTTGCTTAGGGAGAGTTGAGGAGTATGAGTTTGGGTTCCACAATGACCAAAGTAGTAGTAAGAGTTTCGTTGATGAGTCGAGTCAACTCTTAATGCTCTTGTGTCACTCTGAAATCCATGGATTTAAAAGGTCAAATGTTGTTAATGATTCATTTGCATTGAGGGAAATTGTTAGTCCCCACTGATGCTAGAAGAGGTTACCTTAGGACAACTGAATTTTCTTGGATTTACTCAACAAGGGGTGGGACTTATTTTTTTTGCTTGAGGACAAGCAAAAGCTTAAGTTTCGGGGAGTTGATAACTAGGGATTTTACCTTATTTTACACTCTTTTTTGCTTAAGTTATGGATAAAAGTGTATGCAAAATAGTCCCAAAGGATTACGTGTTGTGCTTGTTGCAGGGTTTAGTCAAAAAGGGTGACAACTAGTCAAAAACCTGCTCAAAAAGGAGTGAAACTTGCACAAGTACCAAGAACAAGCACCAGCAAAGTTCAACTGACCAGTGCGGACCACTTTATGTGGTCCGCACTGAAGAGATTCAGAGAGTGCTTTTCAAGGCCAATCCAACGCGGACCGCGGTCTAGTTTATGCGGTTCGCAGTAGAGAGATTCAAGGCAAGACCAACGCGGACCGCGGTCCATTTTACGCTGTCCGCACTGAGGAGATTTAGAGACCCCATGCCTTGAAGGTCAGGAGACCACTGCGGTCAGTAGTCCATTTTGCGCGGTCCGCGTTGAAGCCACCGCGGTCGCGGTGCATTTTATGCGGACCGCGGTGGCCAAGTTCAGAGGTCAAGATTTCCAAGCCAAAAGCCTCACCGCGGCCGCGATCCATTTTTTGCGGTCCGCGGTTACCCCGTAGGGGTATTTTTATCCAGAAAATTCGGCCAAGTATAAATAGTTTCTTTTCTTATTTTTAGGTTAAGCTTTGTACTGAGATATAGTAGGGAGCTCGTGAATGACTTTTCTTCAGCTTTTTGAGTACTTTTAGAAGGATTTTAACATTGAATCTTTCAATTTTAGTTTATAATTCAATTATATGGGTTTTGCTTCATCTATTTCTCTGATTTCATCAGTTATTATGAGTAGCTAAACCCATTAGCTAGGGTTGTGGCTCAACCCTAGTGTGGGTGTTTGATGGGTCTTTTAAATTAAGGCTTAGATGTTTATGGGTAATTGGTATTTGGGCTGATTTATGATTTTCATATTAATATTAGTGGTTGCAAACACTAATTGGTGTTTACTTGACTTGGGTTCTTCTTGAGAAAGAGAAATTGAGTCTAGAAAATCAGCCCAACAAGGAATTCGGATGTATTCACGAGATTGATAGTCCCAATTAACGGGTTAAACCTAGAGATAGTAAAACCCTACTTGAGCCTATATTGTTTATATGAATTTGACACCCAATTGACCTCGAGAGAGGCAATTAAGGCAAAGCCACTCAAACTACCAAGAGGTATAGAGTGGGTAACTTTGAGCATTGGATATATCACACTCCTCTTCATAACATCTTTGCCTTAGATATTGGAACCCATTAAATATTCGCCTAGGTGAAAGTCATAACCCTAGTGCCTTTTATCCATTAAGAAAATAACCAAAAAGACATTAGTTAGTTAATTAGCAAATTACCATTAGTATAAACCGTAGTCTAATTGCCAAATCAAAAAGTATGAAAAGTGCAATTAAGAGCACGAAACACTACTAGATTACCTAGAAACTCAACTCCAATATTCATAACTCTCTGTGGAATCGATCCCGATCCTTCGGGTAAAAGCTGCTCCGACCCTCATCTTGCTACTTTATAGTAGTGTAGGTGAGTGCCGATCAAGGAGCAGTATGTCTTCTAGTTTGATGATCTCCAACTTGACCGCCACCTCTGGTAGTACCACGTTCAACACCACGTCCAGCAGATGAGGGTATGCGTGTCCTATCCATCTGCGAAAGAAATATTTCAAAGTCAATTTCAAGTTATCTCAATGCTCGATCAAAGAATGAAAGAAGGGAAAACAATTCTAGATGTTCAGTAGCCTCAAGATCATAAGTATGGGCGCCTACATACCCATGAACAAGACTCTACTAAACATTGCTCCATGACTCGGGACTTAAATCCTAAGCTCTGATACCAACTTTGTCACGATCCAATTTAGGATCATGATCGGAACTTAGGAGCAAGTGCTCCCAAGTAAGCCTCATCGGTATTTTACAAAAAATTGGGCAGAGTTCCCCCTGTTTTTGGACTATCCCAAAAAAAAATCATGTCTCAAATCAACAATCAAACATCCTAATACCATAACAAATAATTGTCAACTTGTCAATTAACCAAAACAAGTCTCCACCATTACTAAACCACCAACTAACCACTAGAAATACCAATTTGTCTCCAACTTTGATAAATGAGAACGATACTCAACATAAGACTATAATAACAAAAGAATACTCATGACACTAAAATAATGACTATGGAGCGACTCTAAGAGTTCAAAGAAAAGACCATAACAATAAATAAAATCTCCGCCCACGCGAACAAGTGCGAGGCTCACCAAGAACTATCAACATGTGCGCTCTAATTAACAAAATCCGCGCCCGCTTCAACTCATGTTTCTGTAAAAAACAATTAACGAGGAATGAGTCGCTAGCTCAGTGAGTAATAACACTTAACCACAACCATTTTTTTTATTGGGGACACGTCAGAAAACATGTTAGTATATCAAACAGGAAATAACATAAAAATGCCCTTTTAGAAACAATAAATAATTTTCAATCTCATCATATTTTCCTTGTAGTATAATAAAATTAACAATTCAATAATAAGCTCGGTAACCACTGTATAATATCAATATTCACATTTGGAAATTTTCCATGAATGGATCATGTAATCGGTATAACTGTGGACTTCTTCGCAAGAAGTCAAATATAATGGTAGTCCCTACTCGAGGGAAATCGGTAACGGTATGCTAGTTCTACCTTCCCATTAGCGAGGGCTGTAAGGGTAATCGGTAATTACAAGGTGCACCAGGTCTAACGAACCCGCCGTTAGCTACGGGATCCTTCAATGTCTACTCTCACTTATACTTGTCTCTGTAATCCGTATATACTCGTAGAAAATATTTTAAAACAATATAGGGCATTTCGGTTCTTATCAAATCATATAATTTTATTTCGATAACAGTAAATTCAAGTAACGATAAAACAGATCTAGTGAGAACAAAAATATTTAAAATCACGATAATCATCTCGAATAGCTATTTCGGTATCATATCGAGTAAAAGACTTGTCCCACATGCAACTCAAAATAATCGGTAACATATTCATATTAAAAATAATGTGTCAATCATGCAAGTTATGAAAACACAAATTGCGGTAAGATTACTACTCACAGTACTCGTGCCGAAATACCAAATGCTTCACCTCGAGCAATTCGTACAATTTCCTCCAATCAATATATAATTACATAATATTGATCTCATGTTTAATTGCCTCCTTTAGGCTAAATCCATCACTAATTTAGAATACTCAATCCTCCGAGTTTTATATTTTATCATCAATTCGCCGATTATATTTACCCATGCTATGAGTAATTTAAATTGGTCCAAAATCTTTAAAATAAAAAGGTATTTATATGGTTTATTCCTTGTACTGTTCAATTTCCTTAATCGTGTGCATAAATTAAAACTGAAATACCCTTATTGCTCATAATATTCCTTTTTAATTGGTACTTATCTTTTGTACTCAAAACTAGACTTACCACATATCTTTTGTACTCAAAACTAGACTTACCACATTCAAACCCAAATTCGATATTGTCATTGCAATATAGTTAAACACCAACACTCAATCCTTGCACCCTAACTTAAATTACACCTAACAAAGATCATATATAATGAGACTAGTTAAAGTACAAACACATCAATACCCTTCTTTTTCCAAGTGAATTTATCCTACAGTAACATTGACCAACTTCTAATTGTATGATTTGCCCATAATAACTCTTATTGGTATTTAATTTCTTATATCTTGTGAAACCCTTCAAATATATGAACTGAGATAAAAAGAATTACCAGAAGAAAAGAAACTAGATGAGAAATTCGAGTATTACCCGTAAAAACCAGTGCGTATTTAAAATTCTCAAGGTTTGGTTCCAGCCTTTTTCTTCTTCTTCTTCTTCTTCTCCTTTTTGAATTTTTTTTTTTTTGGCGTTCTGAAGCTTCGGCTTCAACGTAGCAGCAACCCCCATCTTTTGCCCTTTCTTTTCTTTTGCAAATGGGCTTCGGCCCTTTTGCTTTAGTTATCTCTTCTTTTTTTTGTGTTATTTTGTTTTATTAATTTGCTCCCCTCTTTTTTTTGTTAGTTATTATTATGATTATTATTATTATTATTATTATTATTATTATTATTATTATTATTATTATTTTATTAATTACCAATTCACCATTTTAAAAATATAGGGTATTACATTCATGGAAAAAACGTCAATATAGCCGCCCCTGGGAACGAAGTTCCTCAGGTTGACTTCAAGAGAGTACCAGTTGCAAACCCCGTCAGCGTCAGTTCCCATGTAGCCCTGAATACAAATTTGGGCGTCGACCCCTAAAATAACATCCGCAAAGACGTTTCGATCAGCCTGTCAGAACACACATGGCGGTGAACACGGCAGAATTAGCCTTCGAATAATATTCGAAATGTTGCAGGCTCAACAAGATGCAATAGCACAACTCGTAAATAAAAACCATGGGTCGAACCCGAGTCATCATCAGAAGTTGTTCACAGGGCCGAACCAGTGCCAAGGAGGTCAAACGTGAATGAATCGGGGACCGACCCCGCTATTATGAAAATACTCAAGGAGATAACAAAGAAAATCGAATCAGGGGGAAGAAGATTTAAGTAAATGACAAAAAGTGGAAACATATAACTCCCAAGTTGATCAAATTCTGAGGGCACCACCGATTCTGGAGGGTTTGGATTCAAAGAAGTTCGTACAAAAGTCTTTCCCCCCGAGCGCGGATCCTAAGCCCATCCCAAATAAATTCCGCATGCCAAAAATTTCAAAGTATAATGGAACTACCGACCCCAATGAGCATGTCACTTCTTACATAATGCGCATTAAAGGGAACGATTTAGAGGGCGATGAGATTGAGTTCGTTCTGCTGAAAAAGATCGGAGAAATTTATCGAAGGGAGTGATGATATGGTACTATAACTTGCCACCGAACTCCATTGATTCTTTTTCCATGCTCACAGATCCCTTCGTCAAGGCACATGTCGGAGCCATAAAAGTCGAGACCAGAAAGTCGGACCTCTTCAAAGTGAAGCAGAAAGATAACGAGATGCTCAGAGAATTCATATCTCGGTTCCAAATAGAACGTATGAATCTATCCCCCGGTCACAGATGATTGGGTCGTTCAGGCTTTCACTGAAGGCTAAACAAAAGAAGTTCGGTAGCCTCGCAGCAGTTAAAGAAGAATTTGATCGAATATCCATCCATAACCTGGGCCGATGTGCATAATCGGTACCAATCAAAATCAGGGTCGAGGATGATCAGTTGGGGGCTCCTTCGGGGTCCGTTTATCCAAACAGGCCCGTCGGCAGAGTTCAAATGGACATTGACCGAGAACCACGGTCGAACAGAGATCGATATCAACCATATGGTGGAGATCGGATAAACAACGGGCCTGGACGCAACCCTGTTGGAAGTGATAGAAGAAATGATTGAGGATAGAGATCCCGAGGGCTTATGAGTAAGAGTGGATTCGACAGGAACGTCGTACCCAAAGAAGATCCTCGACTATTGGAGTACAACTTCAATGTCGATGCTTCAGCTATTGTATCAGCCATCAGACGCATCATGGACATCAGGTAGCCTCGACCTCTATAAACTGATCCGGCCCAGAGAAATCCTAATCAAATGTGCAAATATCATGGCACCATGGCCATAGAATGGAAGATCGCAGACAGTTGAGGGAGGAGGTGGCCCGTTTTTTAACGAAGGGAATCTTCGAGAATTCTTTAGCGGCCGGGCCAAGAACCACATCAGAGACAGGGATGCAAACAGGAAGAATGAACAAGAAGAGCCACAACACGTAATTCACATGATCATTGGTGGAATCGACATTCCACATGGACCCATATTCAAGTGCACCAAGGTGTCGATCAAGAGGGAAAAGCAAACTCGGGATTATGTACCGGAAGGGACCTTGTCTTTCAAAGACGAGGATGTAGAGGGGATCTCACAATCCCATAACAACGCACTAGTAATATATGTTCTTATGAATAAAATTCAAGCTAAACGTATTTTGATTGATCCAGTTAGCTCGGTCAACATCATTCGATCGAGGGTCGTACAACAGGTCGACCTACATGATCAAATTGTGCCCGCAGCTCGAGTTCTTAACGGCTTCAACATGACAAGTGAAACCACCAAAGGGGAAATTATTTTTCTAGTGAATATGGACGGAACCATCCAAGAAACAAATTTTCAAGTGATCGAGGGTGACATGAGGTACAACGCCCTGCTCGGAAGGCCTTGATCCATAACATGAGGGTAGTACCCTCGACCCTCCACAAAGTTCTGAAGTTACCGACACCATAGGGAGTCAAAACGCTGTACGGGGAGAACCCCGCCACCAAGGAGATGTTTGAAGTCAATGAAGTGATAGAGGTATCGGCACTCTCATCAGCAAAGGGATCGGATTCAAAGGGAAAACATGAGTCTAAATAGAAACCACATACACCAGCCTCGACTCAATCGAAGAAGCAAGGGGACAGACGAGGATGATGACTATTGGAACCCTCGATCCTTCATAATTCTAGTCGATTTTGACGCCACCAAATCGACAGTCGAAGAGCTGGGACAAGTCATATTGATCGAGTACCTGCCCAAATGAAAGGTATACATGGGCACGGGGATAACTCCCGAGCTCAGGAAAAACTTATTCAATTCTTTTTAGATAACATGGATTACTTTTCTTAGTCCCATCTCGATATGATAGGGATCCCATCGGAAATCACTACCTATAGATTAAGCATGGACTCGAAGTTCTTTCCGAAAAGCAAAAAAGAAGGCCCCAGTCTGAGGTTAATCATGCATTCATCAAGGATAAGGTAACCAAACTTTTCAAAATAGGGTCCATTCGGGAAGTAAAATATCTCAAATGGTTAGCAAACGAAGTGGTAGTCCCTAAGAAAGGAAATAAACTTAGAATGTGCATAGATTATAAAGATTTGAACAAAGCATGCCATAAGGATTCCTTTCCTTTGCCTAATATCGTTCGGATGATCGATATTAGGCCGTCCAAGAGATTCTCAGTTTTCTCGATGCCTACTCGGGGTACAACCAAATACAGATGAACCTGGAGGATCAAGAAAAGACCTCATTTATCACTAAATATGGCACATACTATTATAATGTAATGTTGTTCGGACTAAAAAATGCTGGTGCAACTTATCAACGCCTAGTAAATCAAATGTTCGAAGAACAAATAGGAAAATCAATGGAAGTTTATATTGAAGACATTCTAGTTAAGTCACTTGCAGAAGACTTTAGATATACTAAGGAAGTACAATATGAAGCTCAACCCAGAAAAGTGTGCGTTCGGGGTCTGCTCGGGCAAGTTTCTTGGCTTCATGGTATCAACACTTTTCTGGGTCGGCTCAGGCAAGTTTCTTGGCTTCATGGTATCCAATCGGGGAATCGAGATCTCCAATAAAATCAAAGCTATCAAGGATATCACGGTCGTAGATAATGTAAAGGTCGTACAAAGGCTAACATGGCACATAGCTGCCCTAGGGCAATTCATTTCGAGGTCCTCAAATAGAAGTCACCAATTCTTCTCGCTTCTTAAGAAGAAGAGTAGCTTTGCACGGACTCCGGAATGCCAACAGGCCTTGGAGGAACTAAAGCAATATTTATCGAGTCTGCCGCTACTTCATACCACGAAAGCGGACGAGCAACTCTACTTATGTTTGGCAGTCCCAGAAATAACGGTAAGTTGAGTCTTAGTCCAAGAAGAACAAGGTACGCAATTCCCTATCTATTATGTTAGTTGGACCTTAGGTAAGGCCGAAAGAAGATATCCACACTTAGAAAAATTAGCGCTCGCTTTAATAAGCGCCTCTAGGAAAGTAAAGCCATATTTTCAGTGTCATCCGATTTGTGTTGTAACAACTTATCCACTTCGAAATATTTTGCACAAACCCGAGATTTCAGGTCGGTTGGCCAGATGAGCCATAGAAATCAGTGGGTACGATATAGAATATCGACCCCGAACCGCCATCAAGTCTCAAAACTTGGCAAACTTCGTGGTCGACTTCACGTCGGCCCTCGTACCCAAGGTTCAAAGGGAAATGTTAATAAAATAAGGTACATCATCGGGAGCCTAGAACCTATTTATGGACGGTGCTTCGAACGCGAAGGGGTCCAAGCTAGGTATCGTAGTATAACCACCAACAGGTAATGTGGTTAGACAATCTATCAAGGCTTCGAAATTAACTAACAATGAGGTCGAGTATGAGGCCATGATTGCAAGTCTCAAGTTGGAAAAAAGCTTGGCAGCTGAGTTCATGGAGGCCAAGTGTGATTCCCTCCTCGTGGTAAACCAAGTCAACAGGACTTTCGAAGTCCGAGAAGACCGAATGCAGAGGTACTTGGATAAATTACAGGTTACTCAACATTTATTCAAGGAATGGACCTTGCAATATGTACCTCGAGAACAGAACAACGATGTCGATGCTCTTGCAAACTTAGTCTCATCGATCAACAATGACGAGCTCAACTCATGAGATCGGGGATTGAAAAAGGTCATGCCGAGATTAACTCCACAAGTTTGACCTGGGACTAAAGAAACAAGTACATAGAGTACTTAAAGAACGGGAAACTTCCATCAAATCCAAAGGATTCGAGATCTCTACGTACAAAGGCAGCACGATTCACTTTGTCCGTAGATGGAACGCTGTTCCGAAGGATGTTCGATGGACCGTTCACAATATGTATGGGACCAGGAGTCACCGAATACGTCCTACGGGAAATTCACGAGGGCACTTGTGGAAATCATTCTGGTGCCGAATCGTTGGTCCACAAAGTAATCAGAGCAGGATGTTATTGGATCGACATGGAGAAAGATTCAAAGGAATTCGTTCAGAAATGCGACAAATGCCAAAGGTATGTGCCGATGATTCGCCATCTTGGAGAGCATCTCCATCAGGTCTTATCCCCATGACCATTCATGAAATGGGGAATGGAAAGCGTCGTCCCTCTCCCATCGGCCCCAGGTAAAGCTCAGTTTATTTTATTTATGACTAATTATTTTTCTAAGTGGGTTGAAGCACAGGCTTTTGAGAAAGTCAGAGCAAAAGAAGTCATAGACTTCATTTGGGACCACATTATATGTCAATTCGGGATGCCCTCTGATGTTGTATATGATAATGTAAAGCAATTCACCGGCAGCAAAGTGACCAAATTTCTCGAGGATCACAAGATCAAAAGAATCTATCGACACCTTATCATCCCAGCGGGAACAGACAAGCCGAATCGATCAACAAAACTATCATTCAGAATCTCAAGAAGAGACTGACCAGCGCCAAAGGGAAGTGTAGAGAGATATTGCCCGAGGTTCTTTGGGCATATCGCACAATGTCAAAGTCTAGTACAGGAGCAACTCCGTTCTCGTCAGTCTATGGCGCCGAAGCTCTTATCCCGGTCAAGGTCGGAGAACCTAGCATCAGGTTCCGATATGCAACAGAAGAATCAAATAACAAGTCCATTCATACAAGCTTAGAATTGTTGGATGAAAGACGCGAATCGAAAGGTACTACAATCGAAGATCCAATCTTCAACATTTTAACATCGGGGACTTAGTTCTATGAAAAGTCACCCTCAACACTGAAATCCAAATAAAGGAAAACTGAGTCCGAATTGGGAAAGACAGTACCAAAGTTCTCGAAATCACTAGAAAAGGATCCTACAAGCTCGGCACAATGAACGACGAAAAACTACCGAGCAATTGGAACGTATCACTCCTCAAACTATACTACTTCTAAGGTACGGACCCTTCCATTTTCGCTTATATTTTAAACTAACTCTTGCATGTGTTCGACTAGAAACAGTGATGGTTTCTTCGACACGAAGTCATTAGGTATGAAATCACGCGTTGCACACTTTTTTCCTTAGATCGGTTTTATCCCAAATGGGTATTCCAGTGAGGTTTTTAATGAGGAAACCATTGATCGTGCTAACTTAGAACAATTCAACAGTATCCGAGGCTTCTCTGCAATCAACCTCGAAAACTAGGGGGCTTTGCCCCCAAATGTCAACTTTGTTGCGAGGAAATTACTTCATAGAAGCAGGGTCTCGATAGGTAAAATTTGTAAGGGCCAATGAATCGTGCCCGCATAGGTTACTCGAGACCTGACACAAAACATGTACGCATGTCTAATCATTTGTAAAGAGAAGTATCTTTCCTTGCAAATATTTCTTGCCTTAGAAAAGTTTTCTACTTTACAATTCCATGCTCTCGAACTGTTATGGAAATAGGCTTAAGGGTCCATCATAACCAGAGTTCGAATAATTACCACCATACTCGAGGACTGCCGTCCAAAAAGAAAACGAGGTCGAATTATTAAAACTCGGGGACTGGCATCCGAAAAGTAAACGAGATCGAATTATTAAAACTTCGAGATCATAAGACCTTTTAGGCAACCCTTGATTTTTATAGGCCACGGCCACCCACTCGGGGACTGGCACTTTAGGCAAGATCGAAATAAAACGGGAAGATAAGCCCGATGAGAAAATCCCGAGCTAAGAGGCTATGACCGAATTAACACGGTTCGAAGACGTCCGAATTTCGTAACAAAATAGGCCTTCGAACTTTTTCATAACCGGTTAAAAAGGCTACCCCCGGAAAAATCATAAAGGGCTTTGATAATATCAAGCCTCGAAAACTCCAATTAGTAAAAAATTGTTCGATCTCTCGAACAATTCCTTGTTTCATGCTAAGGCATTACAAGTTTTGCAGATACAAATGATAAAAAACTTTTTCAAGCTGAAACAGGGACAAAGCCATAAACAATCTTTTTATAAAGGCCAAATCGTCCTAATACAAAAGCCTAAGGGTTGTTTTTACTTTGGGTTCGAAAGACCATCCTCTCTTAAAAGCCTAAGGTTTACCTTACTTCGAGTTCGAGCAAGCACTCACTCGATCATAAAGCCCAAGTGCTATAATGGTTCAGTTTTCATCAAGTTTAAATCTCGAATCTTAGAATACAGCTTTATAATTATATAAGGCATAAGGGAAGAAAGTTCTTATATGTATATCAAAAATCATTTACGAGGGCATCATCGCCCGATCAAAATCCTTTACAATGGACAGAAAATGGCACCAAAGAAAAAATAAATACAGAAGAGAAGAGCAAAAAATACTAAGTCCTACGGAGCCTAGTCTTCTTTGGGAGCGGCATCATCACTCTCAGGGCCTTCTCCACTTTCAGACCCGCTCATGCTCCTAGATTCATCGTCATCGGGGAAGGTCCATACTTTGGCTTCAGCTTCAAGCTCTTTAGCATTCTCGATCTAGACTGTAAGATCGATGCCACGAGCATGGATCACCTCGAGAGTCTCCCTTTGAGACTGGCATCTAGCGTGCTCGGCAACCTAATTTGCTCAAGCCTGAGCAGTTTCGGCAACCTCATTTTCTCGTACTTGAGCAGCTTTAGCATCGGTCCGGTAGATGTCCACAATTACATCAGTTTCAGCATTGGCCGCTTCAACCTCAGATTTGGCTGTTGCAAGTTCTTTGACCAGCTTCTCTCGATCGGAAGTTGCTAAACCTAACCGAGACTGGAACTCCTCAATTTCATTGGATCGCAACAAGGTTTTCTCTTTCATACTTTGGAGTTGTTTCTCAGCCGAGGACAGTTGAGCTCGGGAGGCCTCGTTTTTTTAGGCAAGTCGATCCATGTTTTGCTTCCACGCCACGATCTCCGCCTTCACTACATCCACTTCCTCACGAAGTTGCCCGATTATATCGAGCTTTTGCTAGACCTGTGGTACCGAGTTGTTAGCCACCATGCCCGAATCAGTGTCATTAACTTCTAAGATTCTTCGTACCTTCTCGGCCAGATCAATTTGTTCTTTGTGAGCCGCTTCTAGCTCAACACGAAGGCCCTTTGCTTCCTCTTCTCTTTACTCACTGAAAATCATGAAGGCGTCTTTCTCCTTAGTGAGCCCTCGGATTTCGGCCTCATATCGGCTCAACTTCCCTTGGGATCGAAAGAAAGCTTCATGATGAAGTACTGAGGCCTACAAAAATAAAAAAGAAAGGATTATACAAAGGGAGAAAAATTTAAGTATGAAAATTGACATCGACAAAGAGAGTAGGGACTTACCCAGTTTAGAGCCAGTTGGGCCTCGTTGAAAAGACAAGGTGCTACCACCTCGTCCATCTGAGCTTGGTCTTCCGTTGTAACCAAACTCTGAAGGTAGGTAGCCATCCCTACGGGGGAAGCAAGAACCCAGGAATCCTCCGAGACCGTGATAATATTCGTTCGCTTGCACCCGGGATTGGGACTAGGGTCCGAAAACTGGTTGGTCAGTCTAAAACTCGAGGAAGCCTCGCCTGATCTCTTCCTCTGTGCCTCCAAGTCACTCAGACAGGCAACATCTTCGACCCTAGCAAAATAATCACGTAAAGGATCCTCCTCTCCATGGCTTCCTTCTCCATGAAAATTCTTCACAACCCGAGCTTCCTGAATCATTTCCTCGGTGAATGAAAGAAACGAGGGGGAATCTCTAATTTCTATCGCACCAAGTAAATCTTTTGGGGTACTTTCTTTGTCTGGAGGAGCCTCGAGCCCTATCCCACTACAACATCTACCGCCTCCGCAGCGGCCCTCTCACCCCGAGGTGAGGCACCTTCAGCTCTAAACGACTCAAAGACTTCAGCTGAGGCTTCCCCTTGGACTCTATCAGGTCGGGGTAGATTAATTTCAGCTTCCACCGGCTTAGTGACCCTTTGAGTGTCGGTATTAGCTCGTGCACGGGCCACCAACCCAAAACCTTCTTCTTCTTTTTCTTCCTCCCTTAGTAATTGGACTGACTCCACTGTAAGGGAGACGATGTTCTTCTTGGGTTTGCGAGCCGCTCACTTTTTAGGTTTGTGCCCCTCGGAGGTCGAAACCCTATTCTTCTTTCTTTCCTTCTCCAGCTTCGAGGTAGGTGGTGAGGCTTCTTCGTCACCAGATGGGAGCCTCATCATCGCATCCTTCCCGAGGCCTACCAAATAAGAAACTGAGTGAGCTCGGAAAAACGTGTAAGCAATGACCAAATTATTAAGACGGGAAGAAGGCTTACTGTGATTGTGGGCCTCCCATCGACACTTTGACAAATCGTGCCATGCGCGCTCACCGTGTGTTGACTTCAATACTAGGCTCTTAACCCAATCCTCGAGATGGGGAACTGTGCCTAGCATCCAGGCAATGGTTGCATCGAGAAAAACAATAATAAGAGAGGCATGAGAAGTGAAAATAATAAGAAAAGTTTGATAATGGAATTAGACTTACGTTTCATATTCCACTTCTCCGAAAATGACATACTCTAAGCCGGGATTTGATCAGTGGTCTTCACTCGCACAAACCGGCTCATCCAGCCCCGGTCCTTGTCTTCGTCTATGCTCGAGAAAGGAGCCATAGTGGCTCGACGTTGAAACTTTATCATCCCACCTCGATAGAGTCGAGGGCTTACAATCTTATGAGATGATTGAGGGTGAAAGGAAGCCCATCGACTTTGCTCAAGAAGAAGCGGAGCAGTATCACAATCCTCCGGAAAGAGGGATGAATTTGGACGAGGGTCACTTGATATTTCTTACAGAAGTCCACGATCACCGGATCGAGGGGACCCAACGTGAAGGGGTAAGTGTAAACACTTAGGAACCCCTCCACGTGGGTGGTGATCGCTTCTCCTGGTGCCGGCACCACCACCTCCTTGTTTGCCTAATTGCAATCTTTCTTTACCTAGACGAGGAGGCATTGGGGTATCGAGCATATGTATCTCGATACCGGTTCGCATCAACCAGGAACCGATGAGGTTTTCTCGACTTTGAAGTCTGAACTAATGACGCAGCCCTTGGGAACGAACTCTTCAGGGCGTGGCTCTGCCGTTGTTTTCTCGTCGGCCAGCCGAGACGAGGAAGCAGTTTTTTTTGTGGAACAGCTTTTGACGTCTTAGCCATTTAGTTTTTGTGGGCAAAGAAGAATAAAGATTGTAATATTTGGTATTTTGGAAAGAACATACGACGAAACTCAAAGACCTGAAGATAGGAAGCTTTGAAGAATGCAAAGAACTATGAAGATTAGAATTAAAGAGATTGAAAGTTTGAAAAAGTGGAGAAGAGGTCTATTTATCGGTTACACGGCGACGGTTCAAAGCTGGTAGTGGCCGACCATCAACTGAAGCGCATTAAATGCATGGGAAACTGTATCGACGGGACGTTTCGGTCACCTCTACCGCTTACGTCACGTTGCTTACGTCATGATCGAGCTAGTCAACGACGCCATCAGTCGAAAAGTTGAAGCTCGAGAATTCATGTCATTTCTCATCATCTTATTTTTGAGAAACGAGGAGACTATATGTATACGGTCAAAAACGGGTCTCACCCGATTTTGTGCGGTTAATCGAGAACAGGATAGCAGGACGAGATTCGGTCCCATGCCATATCGGATCGTGACATGAAGTTACATTACCGAGCTCGTAATTTGAGTACCGATTGAGATCGAGACTAGCCGAGATCGAGATCAAACAGGATAGGTGTTGAGCGAGACCGAAGAAAGCCTACTGAGTCGAATAACGGCAAGCCGAGATATCTGTGATCGGGCAAGGATTGTGGTGGAAATTCCGGCACGTATCAAATCAAGACCGGTTATTTAGCCAACCCTGGGATTTCCTTCTGTATTTAGAATTGTTCCATAAGTAGAATTCCTCTATTGTACGGGGGGGAGGGGGGTTCTAATCATTTTGTAACAATCTCATTCACGCATAACAAAGTTGTTTTACATTTTCTCTCTAAATTATTCTTGCTCTGCTGTTAAGTTCATACTTCTCAATTACACAGTTATTTGGTTCGAGGGCAATCTAGCTCGAGGGACAAGTTACGCTTTATATTAGTTTGCTTTATTTTACAGTTAATTTCTAATATCAGCTTTTATATTTTTCAATTTATGTCATGTGAAATCACGTATCGTTAGAACTACTTATAAATTTAATTGTTATTCGATTTTAAGTATAAACAAACGTGTATTTCTTTCTAGAGAAAATGTTACTAGTAACTGAGGGGTGGAAACGAAAATTTTGGTTTTAACTTTCGCCCGATTCCATTTTACAAGATTAGTACTCTAAACTTTACACTGGGTTCATTTGTGTTGAGACCAAATGTACATGTCTATATTCCACGTTCGAAGTCGGTGTTTTGAACTACTTGTATTATCACTTCTATCATGGACATACTTAGACAGATCACCTATATATTAAAGTAAAATGACTGTACCTAAATTGCATGTTTAGTCCACATAATTAATTCGAGGTTGCCTAAACAAGTTCGACGTAGTTCAATAAATCCTCAACTTAAGCATTTAAAATAGTAGAACATAAATCCTCTATCTCACTCATCATAACTAAATAATTTTTGTACTACGTTGAGGTATGTGTGCTTCGGAAAGGATGCAGGTAGGGGTGAAATTATGTTTATTAAAATGCTGGTTCAAAAAATTATACTACAATATGCAAAGAAGATCGTAAATTATTAAAACTCTTTAATAGAGTATAAAGTGGTTCAACAATTTGAATCAAAAGCGTGACATTTTCTGGATTATTTGAATCAAGCGTGTGTTCGTTGACAGAATACCAGATCGATTCGAAATTTAAATTTTATGCGTTTGACTTTTAAAAATTTTAATGTATATTTTTAAAATTACAAATTCATATTTTTTATTATACTTATGACGATTTTAATAAATTTTTATGTATTTTATATTTTGTGTTGAAATTATTAAGCTTAAATGAACCCCATATAAGAGTTAGGGTTAGGGTCACGTGAAGTGTTGAAGTCGAGAAGGGGCACGAGGCAGCAGTCACTTTCATGTCTTCTAAGAATCAGTCAAAAACCCTTTAATTTGACCCGCAATAACCGCCTCCTTTTATCTTTAGCCTGTGGGCCCCACAAAATCGACGTGGCTAAACCCCCACCTCCTCTCACGTGAACTTGCCTCCCCAGTTGCCTCCTTTTTGCTAGTTTTCATTTATTTTATTTATTTAAATACTTTTGTGTCAGTCCTTACTTTCTACTCTAATCTAATCTCCACATGGTTCATTCAAAAGTTAAAACCAAAGTTTATCAATTAAAAAACGACACTTGATTTTGTTTTTGCTAGTAATAAGAATATTAGATCATTACTTAAGTAGGCGTTTACATTTCGTTTTGGTTTTACAATTTTTTAGTGCATAGGGAGATTTAGATTAACAATTTATATATTATTTAGTGATGTGATTTTTCAAAAAGAGATCAATGAAAAATAACGTAGAAAATATTATAGGAATATGGTTTCATTGAAATATATGTCGCAATAATCCTTACATAGCAGATTTATTATGAAAACATAATGAGTGAGCTCCTTGTTTTTACTAAACCCTAATTAGAGGGATAATCATGCTCCTTATCTTGTTCGCTATTAGCAAAAATTGAATAATTACAAGAATTTAGATACTACAAAAAACAATCATAATGGTGATGTGCATGAGGTGACAAATCTAGGGAACTCAATTACTCTCAAGTCTCAATCTCTTCAGCAGTAACTTTGCTTGTCTACAGTTCATTTGTTTATTTTGGATATATAAGAAGCCATTGTTAAGTTATATATTTTATTACGTTATATGCACGGTGGACATTAAAATATATGAAGAAATTCGTCATATGAAGTGGATTGTGACTTGTTCAGCAGATCAATCTAGTAATATTTTCTATGTTATATGTAACTTACTTATGTGACTGGGAACTTTTGGAAACTTTAATTTGCAAAGTTATTACTTTCCGTTTTAAATGAGAAAAGATACTTTTTTTTTTAAAATTATTTTACAAATTTCAAGTATTTTTTTTTTAAATTTCGTATCGAGTCAAACTACTTCGACAGACGGATTAAATGATTAACATTCGTCTAATATTTTAAGTTATATAAGACAAAATGCAACGACTTGTCCTCTCTTTCTTACGACTTAGATTGGCGACAATCAACGGAGGTGGAGGGGAATTTTGTTCATATTCAACAACTCCACCTGTTAAAAAAAACACTTATTTTCATAGACTATAGACCCAAGCAGAGAAAGTATATATTTAATAGCTTTAGGTCAATGGTAAAAAAATTGCAAGACCGAAACAATTTTTTCTTTTTAAATACACTGAGAAGAGAACATGAATAGATGGATTCATCAATGAGCTATTTAGTTATAAAACCAACTTATACAATTACAATTGAACTTTCATTTTTTTAATTTCATCTATATAATTTTATTCTACAACGAAAGACTAAAACTTTTATCTGTTTTTTTTAATATTTAATTAGATGGCAAAAGAGATTTTTTTAAAAAATAATTAACTAACTTTGGTCCCCTATTTTCCTTTATGATGAGAGAAGCAACCTGCTCCTTTATGGAGGATTGACATTCAAGCCATACTTTTGTTTCGCACTCTTTTCACCTTTTTTTTTTTTAATTATTCTAGGGTTTCCCAATAATTTTCTCCTTTTTTCTCCTCCTTAGCAAGTGTTTGGGATACTTTTTTATACAGTAGACTAATATAGAGGTTAAATATTATTAATAATCATGTAAAAGACGACCAACATATAATTATAGCCAACAATATTGTATAATCCACCACTTATATTTTAGCAAATCCGATTGACCATCTCATCCACCACCAAAGATTATGCAGGAGAGATAAGTATTTTTGTATTAATTAACCAAACGTATTAATTTCTACGTGAATCCATTTAGTTCGTAATTCAATACAAATATCAACACTGCGTTAGAAACAAAAAAAGGGGTCACCGCGCTGGAATTGGATAGGAGGTAAAGCTGCGAGTATGTCTAAAATTCTGAACAATAAAGAGAAGGAAAACCCCCCCACAAATTTTGGGCATCAAACCCTATGCAAAGACTTAGTTGATTTTACAGTACCAGAATTTTAATTTCTTTTAATAGTAATACTACGAGCAGGGATGTTCATGGTTCGGTTTGAGTTGATTTTTTCCTATAAAGAAATCAAACCAAGTAAGTCAATTTTTTAAATATTAGAATCAAACCAAATCATTTAAGTCGGTTTTTTATCGATTCGGTTTGATTCGGTTAATCATTGATTTTATTCTTAAATATGAGACATACACTTCCAAATGCATATTCCGACGATTACATTTTCAATGTAACACTGTCAAATCAATTGCTCGTAGAGAAATTTATCATTTACCAAAATATATTGATGATAATTGAATCAAATAGTGATGAATAATTAAAGTACTCAATTAAAAATCGATTATTTTTAACACGAATAAATTTTTGTATTTAGCAAAAGAAAACTACCAATCAAACTAAAATGTAAAGGCAAAGAATTAGATTATTATAATAAAAAAGAACTAGACTAAAAATATAAATGACTAATATGTACCATAAAATTTTAGAAACTTTTTATAAAATATACATATATATAGGTATAATAATAAATTTAAATAACTACTTTTTAGTTTTTTATTAAAACCAAAATCAACCCAAATTTGATCGATTTTTAAAATTCAAAATCAAAATCAAACCAAACCTAAAATCTATTTTTTTTTCTTTTGTCGGTGTATTCGGTTTTCGGGTTTTTATGAACACCCCTAACTACGAGTACTGGTTGAAAAAAATAATAGGAGAAATAACAATAGTACTGGTTGACAAACAGGAAGAAGGAATTCAGTCAAACTGAGAACAGAAACAAAAGATTCAGAAAAATTAAAGGAGTCGTCAGAATTGGCTAAGGAAAATCTAATCCATCTTTCAGAAGATCTTTGCCAGTCTTTTCCTGGTAATTAGTATACTATCTTTCTTGTCTGCGTCATATTTCACTATCACCTCTCTTTCTATCTTTCTACTTTTAATTTTCCCAAAGTACAACGCTCTATATATATTCTTTATTTACATGTCACTTCTATTCTTTCTTCATTTCCATAAGTTTCAACATATATATACGTATATATTTTCTATCTTTACTATATATAAGTCTTTTTATTTAGTAAAGTAGCTTTTAAGGTTTTTATCAACATGATAATTTTAAAATATTAACTACTTCAATCTATTGTTAATTACTAATTAATGATATGATTTCTTGAAATAGTAAGGGAGAAATTGAGGGGAAAAAAATATTCTTTCTTAATTTTTTAAAGTGACTTGTTTAGTTAAAGGAACATATAAAAAGGGTTGGAATGAATTATATTTTTAAATTTGCACCTAAGTAAAACATAGAGAAGTACTTCTCTATCAAAAACCGGTCTCTCCGATCCTCTTTAGTTCGTTTTAATGTAGTCAATCATAATAACTAACAGAAATTCTTACAAAATATAATACTGTCTGAGATTATTATTTTTTTAGTAATTGTTAGGTTGACAAGAATTAGGGGGTAGCAAGAACACATTATGAATTGAGAGCAATATTTCCAGGGCAGGAAGAGATGTGTTAATAAATTGATATCCGTGACTCAAGTCCATGACACGTATTATTCGCTTTGGAATTAGATACATACGAATTTATATTATTCTAAAAGATTACCAACCTAGAAGCATGTCAGTTTTGCTTGCCTTCATTGATCCGCCCTCCGTTAGGGGCGTCATATTTACCCCTCCCTTTAATTTGGGACTCAGCGTTCAAGTTGAGTTTGCCCTGCGATAGTACTGATGGAGTCAGATTCTATAATATTATGTTTGTCACAATCCAAGCCCATGATATGTATTTTTCGCTTTGACTCTATAGATCTCATGAATTTATCTCTTGAGTTACGCCATTTTCGAGCCCAAAACGCGCGTACCATGTGAACTTGTATAGTGCGATATAAATCTCTTTATTTTTAAATCCTATTTTGATTGGAAAGGATTCACCTAAGGTGACAGGGCACCTCTCTTTCCCAACCTAAAAATCTATCAATCTTACTTGACCCACTTTCATCGACCCGCCCTCCGTCATGAACGTCACAATTTATTATCCCATTGAAAGCCTTGCACACTTTCTTTGTTTAGAGTAAGATCTAACATTAATTTTCTTGTCACCATAATCAAAGGGTCGTCTTACTTTTTCTTTCTTTCTTAGGGTTGACCAAGGATATTAAGAAAGATTCATTTTACTACCTTTTTAATTTCAAATTTGAAGAAGGAAGAACATACTCAGTTTTTATCCCCTTTTTTATACCAAAAATGATGTTAAACAACTTACCATGGCATACTGAAATTAATAATTAATATGAGGAGAATGATTATATATCAGTTTTGTTAATTGATTAACCCCGTTATTATTTAATTAGAGCTCAAAATTTGTTTGTAATTATATGAGTGTCTACTTTATTTCTTTAAGAAAGTTTAATCCATATAAAATTTCAAAGTCACCACAGTCCTTTTCATCCTTCCAAGTAAGTGCTCCAATTAATGGGGTCCTAATGACTTAATGCAAATTTGTCGTCTTGCAGATTTAATTTAATTAAAAAAACTTTTGTGAATAAATTAATTAAAAAACTTTTCTTGGTTATCTCAACCAACCAATCAGAGTCCGTCTACGGACGCAAAAAAAGCTATTAATCTTCCCTAATCTTTACTTAAATCCGAGGTCCCCACCATGTTTTGTACCTAAACATTATTTTAATCTTTAAAGAACTATCTAATCTAATACACATTGGTTCCACCAAACTTTTTAATGCTGATTTTAAGCAAGTCCAGGGTTTTCTTTTATTCAATATGATGACATTTCATGAACCAGCTGGCAGTGGACCTTGAGTTTATCATTATTAAACAATTACAAATTATTAAAGTTTACTACTAATACGGATTGGACTTCCAAACAATTACATTCAAATTATAAAAGTATTGTAATATACGGATTAGACTTCCACTTACTATCTTGTCCACCAATAAATATAATCACATATATAAAGAAGTAAAGTAATTCTGGTACAACAAAGTCACATCAGCATATTAAATAAATAATAATTCCGGTTTCTATTGGTCTAAAATTTATTTAATAAAAATATTCGCGCCACCAAAGAGGTTTTGCACCAATTCATTACTTATGTTATTTTTACACCTTTTTCCATTTGAAATTGTTTATAATTATTTAACCGTTCAAATTTTAGATGTTAATATGGTACTGTATAAAATTATTTTAAAATATTAAAAGCTTAGCTAGTACTATATATATATATATATAAAATACTAAAAAGAGAAAATAATCTAATAACATCCTGTGAAAAAACAAAGCAGAACAAAGGAGGTTTACTTATTAAAGAAACAAACACACACCTATTAACTATTAAGTACATTAAGATTAAATATTGCAACTAATATTGATGTTTATTAATATGTTTTGATTGAGAAGAATTGATATGATTGAACTGCCTAGGTCTTGGCATGATTGTTCCAACAATCATTTGTTGATGAACTATTATTAAACCTTTGATTAAACAGAATAGTATGTTGTTAAAATCATTTTAAATTGTTAACTCTACGACAAAAGTGTATTTATTTATTTATTTATGTATTTATTTTGATATCTTAGTCGCTATTGGTAATAGAGCTATTTACATATAGTATGCCGCACCCAAAGCTGTGATTAAAATATGATGCCCCTGCGTGAAGGGGAAAAAAAAGAATTTCTTTTTGTTTGAATATTCAATAAATCTTCTCTCTCTGCATCTTAAATATTACTGTTTACCATATAAATATAATTTCTAAGTATAATAAGATTAAGAGGTATGTGTTTTTTAATTTACGTTATAGAGAAAAAATATTTGTTGGAAGCCAAAGATAAGACACTATCAAATATTATTTCTCGTATCAAGCACGAGGATTACTGTTTTCGGTCCTTTTATTTTATTTAAGTGAAAAACATAATCATTATATAGTCCATCGTCATTAAATTATACTGCTTCACAGAAAGTTGACAGTAGTAAGTCATTGTATCGATTATTTATATTAAAATAAAACAAATTTTACAAGTTAATTTTCAATATCGATGAGCTGCATTGTTAAATATTAAGCTGCATAATTAAAGAAATATGTATAAAGATGACCAGCTACTTCAGGAGTGGAGATGTCCCAGCCCAACCTTTGTTATTGGGCTGTCATTATTTTGTGTTCCAGACCAATTATTACAGTGGTCTTTTTCAACAGTAATAACCACATGTATCAGTAAAAAAGGTGCAACAAACTGGTAAAAACATTCAAAAATAATTTAAACAAAGCAACCGCTAACGAGGGGATGAAGTTGTTGACAGAAAAATCCATGGGATTAAAAAGAGAAACTCTAGGAATTAAGTACCAACATTGTTTTTTCACCTTTAACATTGTTCTAATCTTAATTTAATCCTCAAGTTAATTAGCTAATACATATTGGTTTCACCAAACTTTTTTATGCTAATTGAAGAAAGTACCATGCTTTTCTCCCTTTCTATATGATGGCAGTTGATAAGTCAGCTGACCGTGGACCTCGAGTCCTGGTTGAACTCGCTTATGGGTTTGACACTTTAACTATGAGCCTAGATACTGAAATGGGTACTATACGAGCCCAAATCCCGGTAAGGAGGTGTGAGCGGCTGGCTCTGAAGGGCACGAGAAGAGGTAGAAGGCGCGGCGTAAAAAATATTGGGAAGAGGTGATCAAGCTTCAGATTCCGAGGACATGAAGCCGTGAAGGTCGGAGGCGGACCCATATAGGGTCAAGAGGATTCAAATGAATTCTCTTCGTAGAGTTTTTTGATATTTTATATAGGTTAAATTTTGTAAAATGCGTATTTATGTATTCTTGACATAGCTGATCTTGTGGAAAATGGTCTTGGGGGCAGGGGCGGAGTTAGAGTATAAGCTTTGGTTCGAACTCTGTATATGTCTTAAAATATCCATTGAATATGTATAAATTATTAATTTAGAGCCCAATAACTTAAAACAATTAAAATTTCGAACCCATAAATCTGAAATCCTGGCTCCGCCTCTGCTTGGGGGTTCAAAGTTAAATGAAGGGTCGAGGGATCAAAATCTATGGTAGGGGGCAGCTTTTGCATAGTTTTGTTCTTCCTCACAAGTGCACGTGCATATCCAGTTAATAGTAAGGGTGTCAAACTGATCGAGTTGATCCGTTTTCGGACTGGCCCAGACCGGTTGAAACCGGAATCAGACCGGCCCGGTAGGAAGGGGGCCGGGTGAGCTGGATAGGAGAGGTAGAAGGGGTTGGTCCGTTTATAATTTTTCTACCGGTTACCCGGACCGGTCCAACCCGGTCAAAGTGAACAGTGCACTTAGCGGTTAAACCGGCCCAGCCCGGCCCAGTTTTAACGGCTACATTTTTAAAAAAAATATATTATTAGACGTATTATGCATTTATGCTTAATGTTTTAGTTTGTTATTTTAATATTATTAGACATATAAGTGCAAGTTTAAACATTAATTTGAAGTATCAAATGTAAACTTTAATTTGCAAGTTTGAAGTTTTGAACTTGCAAATAATTATAAGTAAATTCTTAATAGTATATTCAAATATAAGAATTTTAAAGTCTTTGCATCCTTTATTCAAACACTATTTTTATAAGTTTGTTTTTTTGTTTATATTTTTACGATAGTTATAACAAATACAAAAAAAAAAAAAATACTGTTAACCCGGCCCGGCCCAGTTTACCCGTAAACTTTAGGTTTAATTTTTACCTGAATGAACCAGAACCCGTTAACCCAGCCCGGCCCACCCGGCTAACACCTCTAGTTAATAGTGCATGTCCCTTTGATGCTAAAGGGACTAACAAATCTTTTCAGTAGACGAGAAAAGGCCTGTATACGGGTCCAATATTGTAGTTTTAAAATTATTGTTTGTCAATGCTCAATTAATTTTTGATAAAAATATTGATCCTTGTTATATCCATTTACATCATGAATAGAGAATGATATTGGGAATCACTATTTATAATTAATTTAATTTAATTTAATAATTTACCTAAACGTAAACTATAACCTATAATCTGTTTAAACTGCTTCAATTAACATAAAAAGACTATGTGCTATAATACTCATTTTATCATACATATCATACATAAATATCAAATTAAAAATTTAATTTCAGTGGTATTATTTTTCTAATTTAATATTTTACAAGAGAATACATTAAAGCTATAAGTGTCATCTATATAAAAATAAATTTTCTAGAACAAGAAACTAATCAATCTGTAAACTATTTTGAAATATATCCAAATTGGTTTCACAAGACTTTCAACAGTGGGAACAATCAGTTACTTGATGAACGTTAACACGAACAACATCATTGTTTAAAATACGATAAAAGATGAAAACAACTTACTATTGATATTACTTCATGCCTTGCATACAACAAAATCAAGAGAAATTTTTAGTACAGTAAATAAAGAGAACTTTCAAGGGGACTCGCACCCTTAAAGAGGCAATTTGCTGCTTCAAACAAAGAGAACCAAAGGCACTAAACAAATATTAACATGAAATAAATTATAGTAATTCAATATAGTAGTTCAAATTATATTTTATTATACCTCGTTTAAAATGATGTTAACTGGTGATAATATATATATATATTTTAATATTTCCTAAGGAGGTAAGAGAAATGTTTTTATTTTTCTTTAGATTTATCATATGTTAATTTTTATAATGAAACAATATAAAAATTATAAACAATAATGTTTAGGATAATTTATTGATAGTTGAAAACTTATTAGGGAAAAATAAGTTCAAACCATGTAGATTAAATTTTTATATCAATTAAGCATATAAGAGATAGCCCCTAATACAGTATGAACAATCCATCACTAAAATTAACTTTTGAGATTTAATAAACTATACTTTTTTAAATTACTTCTGAATATGAATTTTTCTAGTTTCAAATCGCCTTCAAATAATGTGGATAGATAAAAACCTTTTAATTTTAATTTTTAAATTACTTTAAAGCAATATGGGTAAATATGAAAATCTTGTAAATATTTACCAATATCTTCTTTTGTTGCACTATTATTTAAAAAATTAAGTTTACTTTCTCTGTGAAACTTCTAGTTGACAATACCAAAATTAATAGTTTTACCAAATGAAACAGCTAGTGGCATTGTTGTGTCTTACTAGTGTTTTATTATTTATAGTGTCGGGTCCATTTACTAGCCATCGCTTTTGCTTTAAATTTATTTTCTGATTTCCATGATGTTGTTATTTTTTCTATGGTATCTGTTGGTGGTACTGATATTGTCTCTTTTCGTTCTCTTGCGCCAAGGGACTTTCGGAAACAACCTCTCTACTTTCGCGGGATAAGGGTAACGTCTACGTACCCATTAGTGAGATTTAACTGGGTCGTCGTCGTTGTTGTTGATAAAAAAGCCCAATCACAATGGTTGAACTCACTTATGGGTTTGACTATGAGCCTAGATACTGAAATGGGCTAAAACTAATAAGGAGTTTTTACATTCCTATGCCATATAGGAAACTATATTACCCTCAATGTTTAAGGTTTGATATAATTACATTTAGTATAATTACCAATTATATACCATCAATGGTTTTTAAGGGTATTAATTACACTCCTAATTTAATGTTACCGTCTATTTCTTCTAATCTCACTCCCCCCTCGTTTCTCTCTCCAATTCCGACACCTTCACCCACGTTTCCCTCCCACACCCACGATTTCTGTATCAAAATCCCATTATTTCTTCCATAGCCAAGGCATTGTCGACACCTCTGCAATATTGTCCCAATATTTTTGTGCCCGGGGAAGATGAGCACCAGCCTGGTCGATTTGATGGTTATGATTTCGGGTTCTTTCACATTAAGGTTTATCTCCCAGAGTTTGATTCTCAATATGTTCTGAGCTCGAACATATCTTTTTATCTTTTACTTTTGAACTTCAATTGTTGGCAAAAGTCAATTTTCTTGTAACAGTTCATGGGAGGATTTTGCTTAGGAAGATCCATCCCTTCATCATGTTTTTTTGGATTCCATATTTATCATAGCAGTTTCATAAGGAGTAACAAGAGCATATATGAGAATCACAGAATTGTAACATAATTGAGATTTTCGACATAATTGCATTTTGCAGAAGATTTGTAGAAGTTTTAGTCGTTTTTGATTTGTGAAAACAGAAAACAAAGCATCTACAATCAGAATACAAATAATCTACAATTACAAAGCATCTACAATCAGAATACAAATAATCTACAATTTATCTACAAAATATCTACAAACTGGGTACATTGAATTTTAATATCCCAATTCTCATTCAATTGTAGCACAATTAGGATTTTCGACATAATTGCGTTTTTTGCAGAAGATTTGTAGAAGTTTTAGCCTTTTTTGATTTGTAAAAACAGAAAACAAAGCATCTACAATCAGAATACAAATAATCTACAATTTATCTACAAAATATCTACAAACTGGGTACATTAAATTTTAATATCCCAATTCCCATTCAATTGTAGCATAATTGGGATTTTCGACATAATTGCATTTTTTTGCAGAAGATTTGTAGAAGTTTTAGTCGTCTTTTATTTGTGAAAACAGAAAGAAAAAAAAATATTACAATCAGAATACAAATAATCTACAATTTATCGACAAAATATCTACAAACTGGGTACATATTTGGACTCGACATGCTTCCCCTGAAATGTATGTTTCACATTTTAGATACATATTTTTGTCCAAAACAGTATTAAATCATCCACCTTTTTCTTACTAACACTCATCTGCAATATTGTTATGTTAGACGTAAGTGTTGGCAGCCTAGAACAGCTTGTATATTTTTAATTCTTTTAGTTGAGTTCCAAGTAATTAAATATTTTAAAAAGATGAGATCGAATCCATTAAAACCAGACAATTAATTAAGGAATTCTCAATATTAGCGCGCCTAAATAAGGAAGTCTACAGCTACAATGATTCATTATTTAATGAAATATCTGAAAGAATCTTTAATTCCTCAATATTAGCGCGTCTAAATAAGGAAGCCTACAGCTATAATGATTCCTTATTTAATAAATTGTCTATTTTTTATAGAAATACTATTAACATGACGGATAATATGCAAACTATGAACATATATGATAATATAGTTTCCTATGGTATATGAACGAAAATTTCTCAACTAATAAATACTTTGGTATGCTCTATGTTGATAATAAAACAAAACCAAGCTACAACCTATTATATACATGTTTCCATTACTAGGGGAAGGTAAGACTAAAGGCAAAACCAGTTTTAGAAGATGCCATCAAGAAGATTTCAATATGACACATGCTTCTAACATTTATTGCAAGGAGCATATCTTATGGTGGAAATGACATGTGGCAACTTTTAAGCATGTTTTTAAGTTATATTTATAGTTTATGATGTATTTAAAGTTTAGTCAATTCGCTCGTACTTAAGAACACAACATCTTGAAGTGTAAACCTTAAAGTTTAAACTTTAGGATATCGTGTCCTAAAGTTCGAAAATTTTGTCATGAAATTCAAATTCTATATCCTGAATTTTAAATTAGTAGTTCAAAAATTCAGGACATTTAGTCCTAAAGTTCAAATTAGCAACTCAAAAATTTAGGACACTAAGCTCTGAATTCCAAATTAATAGCTCAAAAAGTCAAAATACTTGGTCCTGATAAATTGGCTAATTTTTAAATACATTGAAATTATGAATTTATTTAAAACTGCATGCATAAAAGTGATTATTAGTGCACTTGGCACTTCCTTATCTCTGTGGAAATGATTGTGTCAATCTGGATCTGGTCCACTACTTTATTTCAGCTAATAGCCTCTCTTTTTTCGTCCAATAATTAATTTGCTACATCTATATTGAAATTTTCTTGACATGGGCTGCAGTGACTTATAAAACAGGCAGAACTTAGACTCTTTCAATTATCCTTTTTATGCACCATACAAGGATGAAATGATATGTTCAAAAAAAAAAGGATAATAATAATAATAACAATAATCTTGTACTAGTTAAGAAGGCGCAAAACTGATATTTATAAATTTCTTATCGTGACTATAAAATGAGATAACGAATTTCTCTTAATTGATAAACTACTGTCTTTTCTATTGTGTTAGAAACTTCAAAAATTGAAGTAAGAACTATAAGACTTGCAAAGGAGATTTACTGCACCCCAAATGCCCCTTTAAAAAGAAATTACTAATTAGAACGTCCAAATATAAGCACAAGGAAATAGTAAAGTTTTAATTGGTGTAAGAAATATCAAGAAATAAGTTTAACATTAAGGGAAAAAAGTTACCAACGGTTTAATTTTTTTTAAAAGAATATGAGCGCAATGAAATATCAAATTAATTCTTATATTTATAATCTTCTTTTTCCAGTCAGAGATATAAATAACAAAACAATCAGCGACTTCAAAAATTAAATTGGTTTTCTCTTTCTTTCTTTTTCTTTTTTTTGGTGGGGGTGGTGGGGGTGTTGAACTAAAATGAAATAAGTTTCCAAATTTTAATACAAATCGGAAAGGAGGAGGGGGGGAAATCCCAAATTGTAGACACGGCTTGAAGTCAAAGCAACACACTCCGTTTCCTACATGAATTGGGATTTAAGGCTTTATATATACTACGGAGTATCTTATATTATATTATATTATAAACCCTTCGCCTTGTGATTTTCTATACTCTCCCTCCCTTTAATGGCTACAGAAATACTACATAACAAGAAGCGACACATTGATGAATCTGAGTCTGTCGATGATACAGAAATCCTTAATAAGAAGCAGCGACTCATTGAAAAATCAGACCTTGACTTCATCCAATTCTTGCTTTGCCCTGATGATTTCACAACTTCCTTCGACATTATTACTGATGAGCATGTTCCCAACATTATTCCGATATTTAACTTTTGTTCCCAAGAACAAGACATGACCAACTGTACTGGAAGTACGAGGATGGTTGCTGGTTCGTTTTACATACCAAAGACTAACGAAGAAAAGCCACTAGGAGAAGACGCACACTTTATATGTGCAGAGGAGCAGATTATAGGTGTTGCTGATGGTGTTGGTGGTTGGGCTAAAAAGGGTATTGATTCAGGAAAATACTCAAGGGAATTAATGGAAAACGCTAAATCATCTATTCAGAAACAGAAACAACAAGATAAAAGTAGTACTGCTGATATTGATTTAATCAAAGTACTTAATGAAGCTTTCTTGAATACAAAGGCTATGGGTTCTTCTACTGCTTGTATGTTGAAACTCGCTAATGACACTTTGCATGCTGTTAACGTGGGAGATAGCGGGTTCGTGGTGATCAGAGACGGGGTAATTGTGTACAAATCAGAAATTCAGCAGTCGAGGTTTAACTGTCCTTTTCAGTTGGGGAATAGTAAAAATTCAAATGATCCAAGTGTTGCAGAGAAGATTAGTTTTCCGGTGAAAGCAGGAGATATAATCGTGATGGGAACAGATGGATTGTTCGATAATGTTCATGATTTTGAGTTAGAACTTGTTGTAAACAATGGAGTGGACTTGTGGGAATCGGATGCACCTGATACATTGGCATGGAGGATAGCGCAATATGCACTGGAGAATTCTAAGAACACAGAGCTTTACACGCCTTTTACTAGGGAATGTTCCAAAGCTGGATTTGAGCAGAGAGGTGGAAAGTATGATGATATAACAGTTATAGTAGCCCATATTTGGCCTTTGTAGTGCTCTATTGATGTCTAATCTAACTCTTTTTTTACTGTGGAGAATTTAGAGTTAAACAATTCTTGATAGTTGTAAAAATTGATTTGAGATACAAGCAAGAAACCTGTATGTAACTTGATTCTTTATATATGTTTAGTCCCCATATATCATTGATTCACTGTAATCAAGTTTCTTATCTTCTCTTGCAAATTTCTAAGGTTAACTTTTATTAAATTTTACCACTTTAAGTGGCGTCCAATTTGCGTTGTTTTAATTAAATTTTGCATCTTCACACGCTACATACAAGATACAGAATTTTAGACCATTAAAAACATATGAATATAATTGTTTGCACCAGTGCTTTTTTATTCCTTCAGTCTGCTCTCAAGCCATAGCATTTCCCCAAAAACCCATCCTAACGAGATAGGCAGATGAATACATTTTCTGAATATGCTTTAAAGGGTGTGTAAACAGAAAGTTGATGCAAAAAAGAGTGAGGAAAGTCTACTAAAATAAATCAAAAAATCTGAGACAAAATTTAACATCGGGATAAACACAATCTTACAACAGGTATCTAAGTTCCAAAAATGCATAATAGAGGCAGCAAGTTCAGCTGCATCTTAAGCACAAACTTAAATACTTAATCTGTAGTCTTGGTCTTCCCATTTCAAAAGGTTGAATTCTTGTAATGTTCCTCACATCTTTTGTTCTTTTAAAATAAAATAAAAAAAGGAACATTCTTCCACAATTTAAAGTTAAAAAACAATATGAAAAATAGCTTTAGTAAACAGCAAGGTAAGTTCAAAATAACAGAGACAAAAATTCAACTGCAAAGGTGTCCAAAATAAGCTGAATTTTCTTATAGCCTTTCTGTCCGCCACCCAAGATATTGCAACACAAGCTTCTTGATAGGCACCATCAGTAAATTCCGAGATAAAATGCCATCTGGAAAACAAAAGGTAATAATTGAAATATTGCACGCATCAATTACTGATTTTCCAAGTATTAAAAAGGAACCAAGTAACACATCATCCAAAGTTCTGAAAAATCAAATTACACAAGTAGCTATGAAGACAAGAAAATAACTATTGAGAAGGCAAGAGCAGATGGAGAAAACATATTCTGGAGCCTGTAAAATGTCAAAGGAGCATCAAATGGTAGCAAGATATACCATGGTTTACTAGCGCCGGTCAGTTTTCCCAGTTGATCGCTTTCCTGAGAAGAGATGTTTTGGTTTCAGAGTAGGAATAACTCTATCAGCCTCTCCCCGCCGAGCATCCTTGTTCCTCTTCTTAGAAGAACCCTTAGCCATCTTTATAGCCATCTTCTTCTGGGCTTTGTCCTTTAAGCCCTCCCCTGGAACAAATTCATCCGGAGGTCGTGACCTTGACCTTGATCTTGCCGTAATGGAAAGTGACCTCAATCTTTGCTTCTTGTTGGGAGTAGTCTCGTCGACATTCATTGCATCCTTACCAATGTCATCTCCACGTTCAACTGATCTCTCTCGCTTACGACCCCTTGATTTACTACGGGCTCGATTGATTGCTAGAGTTGGATCCAGCCCCAAAGCAGATAACTGCCTTCCCATTCTTTTTGAAGTGAACTTCTTGTCTTTGTCAAACTTTCTTGGTACAGTGGGTCGGCTCTCTGCAGTGCTTTTCTTAATTCTATGCTGTTGAATGAGCAAACTCTTCTGTTTCCGGATTTCAGCTAATGCTGCTTGTTCTTCGGGGGTAAGCTCAACACCGTCCATCTCAAAATCTTCATCTCCTTCTTCATCCTGACGAAGACCTTCTTCTCTCTCCAATTCTTCGAGCCTTTGTAAGATATCAGGGTCAATAAAGTCATAGACATTGTGCCCATCTAAAATTTCTGGCANCTGAAGAGCTTATCAATTGGTCCTTCAAATCCTAAAACTATGAAAATACACACACAATTATAGGAGAGAAATTCTTTGGCCTCAAGTTCAAAAATTACAACTAGACTATTCCATTGGGTTTTTTCAGTCTATGCCTGTAATATGCTAGTATGTGATGCATTACAGATGAAAATAGAAACCTTTTACAGCATGTAGAGATAGACGCACACAACTCGTCAACAAGACTTTTCCACCCATCTTTATTTAAGTAAATGTTTGGTCTATTTCCTTTTCTAACCTCTTGCTCACACAACACAACAAATATAATATGTGTATCATCGTCCCACTTAGCATTGTCCGGCATAATTGAATGTAAATAATCTGAAGAAAGCAGAGCAACCAAGAAGCTAAGACTGAAGTTGCATAAAGAGAGCCTAAAAGAGCCTTGTGTTTGACGGAAAGAATGCCTTTAAAGCTTATTTTATGTTGAAACCTCCGTACAGAAACACAAGGATAAAACAGTACAATCAATGACCACACATATATATCTTAGTTTGCAAAGCACAGCCATTCCTATGCCCAAATAAAGGAGGTCAGTTATGGTAAGTTGATGCATAAAAGAAGTCTCATAGATTCAGAGGATTCATAATCACATATAACCAACCACAACTAGCTTTTTGAATTGCAGAGCAGTTGATATATATATATATATATATATATACATACCTGCCTCACAAAAATTAATTTCTTCCTACAGGTAGGTGCATCTCCAATGCTACAAAAGAGTCAGAGCATGCTGGTTGGTTTCCCTCATTGTTTTTAAATACCTTTTCTAATAGCTGAACATATTTCTTTTGCTCACTAAATGCTTAGCTTGTAAGCTAATTCTTTATTTTCTTCCTGGATCGCATTCTTAAAGAAAGCTTACTATGAAGAGTTTGACTTACTGGACTTTGAATCCAAATTAGTTGAATAGTTTTTCCTCTCATAGTGTCATTAAATCCTTAGGATGGAAAAGAAGAAAGTCCTTATATACCTAAAACCTACATATTGTTTACTTCTTACCTACTGTACGAAAAGAAAACAAAATGTTCATCTTTTGGTCCAATTTAGAATCTTCTATCTCTGTCGAGTATTTGTTGCTCGCTGTACTGTCAACTTACAGTGAGAATTGTTGGTATGTAGTATCCAAGGAGAATTTTGGGTGACAGAGTTGAAATTTTATCCAAGGAAAAGCCAAATAATTAGTCACAGATTCAGTTCAAAACCCAAGGAAAAGCCAAATAAAAAGGGAGTTTCCCATTAAAATTAATCCAAAACTTTGAAAACACACTAGGAATTGACATTCAACAGGAAGATTAAACTTACTGGAATGAAGAGGCTTTCAAATTGGAGCTGAAGTTGGGGAGAGTCCGCAACCATAAGAGGAAGAAGAACGCAAGTCTGAGGAAGAAGAAGGCAGAGTCTGCAACAAGAAGGGAAGATATCGTGTGTTTTAGGGTTTCTTTTTACCGAAGGGTAACTTCGGAATTAAAACAGTTATAAGGGATAATAATGTAATATACTTGTCAAAGTAAGGTGGCTTTTAGGCCAATTTCGAAACATTATATAATATATGTAATTTATATTTATATAATTATTGATAAAATATTTAAAATTTTAATAGTTATTTAACATTTGTATAGGTAGGATTGAATGGGTTAATAAGATAAAACTTTTCTCTCACTAAATTAAATAATATATTTATTTTCTCATCAATTCTATTTTTCTTTCTTCTTTTTTTTTATAATTTTTTACTATTTTATTTTTTAATTTTAAATCAAATTCTCTAAATTAGCTTCTTCTTTTTTGTCACATTTGATTGATCCACATATCAAATAAGCAAATTTTTTTGGGTCTTTTTTTTTTAACTAAGAAATCCCAGAGACAAGTATCATAAGGTTCAAAACACGGTCGATAATAGGCTAATCCTTTTACCAAATCATTTAATGTTATATTTTTTTTTATAGGGAGTTCAATACCATATGAGTTACGCCTAACCCACATATTATACGTTGTTCTCTCACCATTTTTTTTGTCTCAATATTGTATGGATTTTATGAAAGAAATTTCAGGGTCTTTTAATATATTTTAGTTTTAAGCCACCAGTTTCGTTGAACCGCCCTCATTAATCATCAGACTCTATAAAACTTTATTGAGAATAGCCGAGGGATGGACATGTGGCTCGATTAGGANCGTTTTGTTGCACACGATCATCAATGGTTTGTTCATAAAGAGTGATTTGATGCTGTGGAAAAGGGCAGCCTGCTGCGCAATGCTATAGCCACAAGACCCAGAAATATCAAGGAAAAACAACACCGCAGCCCTCAGATGTGCTAGAGCTGTAATACTGCACATCTCAATGATATTACGATCCTCAAATGGCCTATCCAGAATACCAGGAGTGTCGATCACTTGATACCTCAGATATTTGTAGTCAGTATGACCGACAAACAAGGACTTTGTAGTGAAAGCATAAGGCTGGACATCCACATCTGCTCTTGTAATTTTGTTGATGAATGAGCTCTTTCCAACATTTGGATACCCACAAATCAAGATTGTCCTAGTATTGGGATCAATTGAGGGAAGTCTTGCCATGTGCTGCCTAATCTGTTCTAAATACGCTAAACTTGGGCCAATGCGCTTTATAACAGTGCACATACGCCCAAGAGCAGCAACCTTCAGGGACTTGCAGCGATAGAGTGAGTCGCCATACTTCAACAATTTCACATAATCTTTAGCAATTTTTGAAATCAAATTTCTAGCAGTATTAATTTGGCCAAGGGCAAGCTTGTAGTGGTCCTTGTTGTAGAGCACATGAAGAAGGTCCCCATAGAAAGGATGGATATCGTCAAGCCTGGGGAACTCATCAATAATGGTGGAGAGTTTGTCATAGAAATTCTGCTGTGTATACTTCACTTTGCGCATGTAAAATTGACGTATACGAGAGATAGCATATCCTTTGTGGACAACAGTAGGAGTTTGACGCTGTGTGCGAGACAGAATGATATCGACAAAGTCCTTCCCATTGGGAACCACCGTAATCTTCTTAAAGTTGTACTGCACCATTTTTTATAATCTGGATCAAGTAAAACGAAAAACAGCATGAGCAGATGCACACAAAAACCCATCAACCAACTGACTGAAGAGCTTATCAATTGGTCCTTCAAATCCTAAAACTATGAAAATACACACACAATTATAGGAGAGAAATTCTTTGGCCTCAAGTTCAAAAATTACAACTAGACTATTCCATTGGGTTTTTTCAGTCTATGCCTGTAATATGCTAGTATGTGATGCATTACAGATGAAAATAGAAACCTTTTACAGCATGTAGAGATAGACGCACACAACTCGTCAACAAGACTTTTCCACCCATCTTTATTTAAGTAAATGTTTGGTCTATTTCCTTTTCTAACCTCTTGCTCACACAACACAACAAATATAATATGTGTATCATCGTCCCACTTAGCATTGTCCGGCATAATTGAATGTAAATAATCTGAAGAAAGCAGAGCAACCAAGAAGCTAAGACTGAAGTTGCATAAAGAGAGCCTAAAAGAGCCTTGTGTTTGACGGAAAGAATGCCTTTAAAGCTTATTTTATGTTGAAACCTCCGTACAGAAACACAAGGATAAAACAGTACAATCAATGACCACACATATATATCTTAGTTTGCAAAGCACAGCCATTCCTATGCCCAAATAAAGGAGGTCAGTTATGGTAAGTTGATGCATAAAAGAAGTCTCATAGATTCAGAGGATTCATAATCACATATAACCAACCACAACTAGCTTTTTGAATTGCAGAGCAGTTGATATATATATATATATATATATATACATACCTGCCTCACAAAAATTAATTTCTTCCTACAGGTAGGTGCATCTCCAATGCTACAAAAGAGTCAGAGCATGCTGGTTGGTTTCCCTCATTGTTTTTAAATACCTTTTCTAATAGCTGAACATATTTCTTTTGCTCACTAAATGCTTAGCTTGTAAGCTAATTCTTTATTTTCTTCCTGGATCGCATTCTTAAAGAAAGCTTACTATGAAGAGTTTGACTTACTGGACTTTGAATCCAAATTAGTTGAATAGTTTTTCCTCTCATAGTGTCATTAAATCCTTAGGATGGAAAAGAAGAAAGTCCTTATATACCTAAAACCTACATATTGTTTACTTCTTACCTACTGTACGAAAAGAAAACAAAATGTTCATCTTTTGGTCCAATTTAGAATCTTCTATCTCTGTCGAGTATTTGTTGCTCGCTGTACTGTCAACTTACAGTGAGAATTGTTGGTATGTAGTATCCAAGGAGAATTTTGGGTGACAGAGTTGAAATTTTATCCAAGGAAAAGCCAAATAATTAGTCACAGATTCAGTTCAAAACCCAAGGAAAAGCCAAATAAAAAGGGAGTTTCCCATTAAAATTAATCCAAAACTTTGAAAACACACTAGGAATTGACATTCAACAGGAAGATTAAACTTACTGGAATGAAGAGGCTTTCAAATTGGAGCTGAAGTTGGGGAGAGTCCGCAACCATAAGAGGAAGAAGAACGCAAGTCTGAGGAAGAAGAAGGCAGAGTCTGCAACAAGAAGGGAAGATATCGTGTGTTTTAGGGTTTCTTTTTACCGAAGGGTAACTTCGGAATTAAAACAGTTATAAGGGATAATAATGTAATATACTTGTCAAAGTAAGGTGGCTTTTAGGCCAATTTCGAAACATTATATAATATATGTAATTTATATTTATATAATTATTGATAAAATATTTAAAATTTTAATAGTTATTTAACATTTGTATAGGTAGGATTGAATGGGTTAATAAGATAAAACTTTTCTCTCACTAAATTAAATAATATATTTATTTTCTCATCAATTCTATTTTTCTTTCTTCTTTTTTTTTATAATTTTTTACTATTTTATTTTTTAATTTTAAATCAAATTCTCTAAATTAGCTTCTTCTTTTTTGTCACATTTGATTGATCCACATATCAAATAAGCAAATTTTTTTGGGTCTTTTTTTTTTAACTAAGAAATCCCAGAGACAAGTATCATAAGGTTCAAAACACGGTCGATAATAGGCTAATCCTTTTACCAAATCATTTAATGTTATATTTTTTTTTATAGGGAGTTCAATACCATATGAGTTACGCCTAACCCACATATTATACGTTGTTCTCTCACCATTTTTTTTGTCTCAATATTGTATGGATTTTATGAAAGAAATTTCAGGGTCTTTTAATATATTTTAGTTTTAAGCCACCAGTTTCGTTGAACCGCCCTCATTAATCATCAGACTCTATAAAACTTTATTGAGAATAGCCGAGGGATGGACATGTGGCTCGATTAGGAGACTAGTAAAGCTTTAATTTAGGTCCCAAAATTTTTTTTAATAATGGATTTTATGATTTTGTTTCAAGTTAGACAATATTAAAGTTTGCAAAGATAAAATACCAAAAATCTTGGACAAAAGAAAGAAAGACTATATACTCTATAACACTAAAAATATTTTAGAGCATTGAATTAAATTACTTATATCTTCATATTAGTAACTATATTTTTTACGACAATATCAAAGGTAACATTGAAAATATATGTCTTACATCCAATTGATTTAAGTTACCTCTTACTAATATAAATGATAATATTACTATGTGAAGTTAAAGGTCTTATCATTTACGCATGTTATACTATAAATACTAAGTATGAGAAAATGGCAACACTATCTTTTTCTTCATATGCGTGTGTATATATACTAATAAGAAAATATAAGATCTCTTATTAAATTTCGTTTTAGGCCACTAGAGCCGCCATTGTTTGCAGCGCACACTTGTACAAAGACTTGGTGCCCGGTTATATAAGGGGGAAGCGAAGGTGTAAATTATAGAGCCTTATGCAGTCTGGGCTATAATTTAGTGTTCAAGTTTGGGCTCTTCACAACACGTTGGCCCATCTTGCTTAATAATTACACGAAGAATTAACCTAAATGACCGTCTACCGACTGCTTAAACAAAAAATAGTTGACGAGTGTATATAATACATACAATTCACATATAATATTTTATAATCGTAAATTTGGCCGACCATTTGTGTGGAGATTCCATTACGACAGGATTCAAGCTTATGATAAAAGTAACATTTGGACCCCTTACCATTATACGAGTTTTTTCTTATGTTAAAAGAATTCAATATTTTATATATAATCAAATAAAATATTTTGGTTTCACTCTGTTTGCACTATAACTTGAGTTCAAAATAAAATATTTTGATCTCAACTCTTCAGCATTAGCATGAATAAGAAGAAAAAAAACGTTGTCTTACCCTAATTGAGTAGATGAGATCAATAATACAGCTCAAAATTTGAGATGCAGAGTGAATAAATTACGAGGATAGAAGACAGCAAAAAGGGACACTATGAAGAAAGAAGTTTGAATATTGTTGGCCTTTCAAGGATTTTTGGTCTGAACTCTAGGTTTGGAAAGAGTTTATGAGGAGTCGCAGTGTATTATATATATGGACTTGGACAAGATGAAAACTGTCGCCCATTCTAAAACCAGATTATGGTCCAACTCCTTCAAATAGTGTATAATTTGACGGAAAACTATCAGTTATATCCATTTATAAGTAGTTTATTACGAAAATTGAATATTACTAATATAAATCAAATAGTATCAATATTAGCCAATTAGCTCTTTTCCGCCAGAAAGGGCCAAATTTTTACTTTCTTTTGAGGGGTGTTATTAGAATAGATTAGGTACATCTTAAAGAGTTTGAATCTCAATTTGGGGTGATTTGGTGGAGTTTTGAAGTGGTTTGAATTTAAAATTCGATGTAAAAAACGAACATGAAGAAAAAATGATATATGTATCACATTGTATATCATTTGTGTATCACAAAATTATATTTGTAGCAAATGTGTAGCACATATCCATATGTATGCATGTGTATGTGATACATGTGTGATACATGTGTTGATGCAGGTGTACATAAGCATTTTTGGAACTCGATTTTAACTACGGATTTTGATACCCAATCACCTTCGATCTTCCTCAAATTTTGTATATTGATTCATCTCTATATTTTCAATGAATTTAAACCATACCCATCGAAAAAGGTTCGTTTTTGCTTAGATGAATCTTGTATATAATTTTTTAAATTTGCATCAACTTGTTTGTTGTCTCACCCATGAAATTTCATTTCCTTCTTGCATTTAATGTTGCTGATCACGCTTAAAAATATGGAAAGAGATCTTTGCGTGTGATTCTTGGAGAAAAAGAACCTTATTTATTTGGTTTTTTTAATTTTTATATGTACTTGACTGGTTTAATAAATCTATCATTAATAACTACATGTTGGTAAGCTAAGACTTACTTAGGACATTTCTGTAAGATTTTCAAATTTTATCGATAAAACAAGTTATTACAGCATCAGCAGGACTTGACTAGTGGTGACCGTGGAAAACTTTGTAAGAAATTTAAATGTTGTTGGTTAGATTCACTTGTGTGTACGGTTAAAATCGGGTTCACCTGATTTTATTGATTAACCGAGACCATGATGGTGGGCCGAGGATCAGCCTCGTGTTATATCAGATTGAGACATGAAGGTGCTGTACCAAACTCGGAATTCGAAGTACCAATCGAAATCGAGACCAGTAATGATCAAAACCAAACAGGATGGACACCGAGCAAGACCGAAGATAACATACTAATGGAAAGTAGAGATATCCGTGATCGATCGAGGATCGTGTCGGAAATCTCGGAACAGATCAAATCAAGAACGGTTTGTTTAGCCAATCATGAGATTTCCTTCTGTATTTAGAACTATACCATAAGTAGAATTCCTCTACTACATAAAGGAGAGTTCCAACCATTTGTAACCATCCAATTCTCGCATATCAAAGCACTACATCACTTTTCTCTCTTAAATTCTCTTGTTCTTCCGTTTATATTTCTTAACCATATTCTGAGCCAGTTCGAGGGCGATCTAGCTCGAGGGCCTAATTGCATTTATATACTGGTTTGCTTTATTTTACAGTCAATTTCTAGCATTAATTATCATATTTATCAATTTGTGCTAGGTGAAATCACATATCCTTAAAACCACTTATAAGTTTAATTGTTACCCGATTTTAAGGGTAAATAGCTTGGCCCCGGGGCTAAGGATAATAGTGATTGCCTGGTACTAATTCTAATAACACACATTGTTTTACGCTTGTTCTCGTAAGTGTTTTTTATTTCAGGATTAGCATGTCAAACTCTCAAACAGTACCCGCACACGCCGACAATGGCCTCCGTTTTCATGGGGGAAACAACAATATAGTCGCCCCAGGGATCGAAGTAACTCAGGCTGGCCTCAAGGGAGTACCGGTTGCAAATCTCATCGACTTTAGTTCCCATGTCGCCCTAAATGCAAATCTAGGCGTTGACCCCATGAATAGCGTACGCAAAGATATTCGATCAGTCGGTCAAGATACACAGGGGCGAACACGGCGAAGTCAGCCTTCGACTAATATTTGAAACGTTGCAGGCCCAACAAGCTGCCATAGCGCAACTCCAGAATCATAACCGCGCACCGAGTGAGGTTGAACCCGAGCCCTCACTAGAAGTTGTTCACATGGCCGAACCAGTACAGGAGAGGTCAAACGTGAATGAATCAGGGACTGACCCCGCCATTATGAACATGCTCGAAGAGCTTACAAAGCGAATTGAATCAGGGGAGAAAAAGATTGAAGAAAATGACAAAAAGGTAGAAACGTATAACTCCCGAGTTGATCGAATTCCGAGGGCACCACCGATTCTGAAGGGTTTGGATTCAAGTTTGTGTAAAAGCCTTTCCCCCCAAGTGCGGCTCCTAAGCCCATTCCGAAGAAATTCCACATGCCAGAAATTCCCAAGTATAATGGAACCATTGACCCCAATCGAGATCGAGCCCAGTAATGATCAAAACCAAACATGATGGACATTGAGCAAGATCGAAGATAGCACACTAACGAAACGCCGAGATATCCGTGACCGATCGAGGGTCGTGGCAGAAATCTCAGAACGAATCAAATCAAGAACAGTTGTTTAGCCACTCCTGGGATTTCCTTATGTATTTAGAATCATACCATAAGCAGAATTCCTCTACTATATGAAGGGGAGTTCTAACCATTTGTAACATCGAATTCTCGCATATCAAAGCACTACAACACTTTTCTCTCTTAAGTTCTCTTGTTCTTCCGTTTATATTTCTTAACCATATTCTTGGTCGGTTCGAGGGCGATCTAGTTCGAGGGCCTAATTGTATTTCTATACTGGTTTGCTTTATTTTACAGACAATTTCTAGCATTAATTATTATTGTCAATTTGTGCTAGGTGAGATCACATATCCTTAAAACCACTAATAAGTTTAATTGTTATAAGTTTAATTGTTATCCGATTTTAAGGGTAAACAACTTGCTATACTTGTTTTTAAAGTTTGATTTGGTAATTAAATAAATTTTAAAAGTAAACGAATAAATTATTTTGATTTGGTTTAGTCTCATTACGAATAGGGTTGTTCAAGAAAAAACTAAAAAAGCAAACTGAAGCTCGAAAATCGAAACAAATTAGCTGAAGAAATCGACGTGTATTTGGTTTGATATTGAACAAGAAAAGATCAAACTGAACTATATAGTTTATCTTTATAAATATTTTAATTTTTTTTATATAACTTTTACAACTTATCTGGATGGTTGTTACCTATTGTATTATATCGTATTGTTACTTTAAATACGATGTTTGTTTTGATTGTTACTTTAATTTTATTATATTGTATCGTTAAATATGTAACGGCGAAAAGTGCCGCTTTATGTAACTATGGATTTGATGTGGTGATGTCGGGTGTGTTTGGTATGAAGAATTTTTTTTCCGGAAAATATTTTCCAATTTTCTCATATTTGGTTGGCTTAAATGTTTTGGAAAATATTTTCCTCGTGAACTCATTTTTCTCCAATTAGAGAAAAATGTTTTCTCTAAGGAAAAACATTTTCCAAACTCTTTTTCAAATAATGATATCAGCTTCTCCCTATAAATATGCTCCTTCTGTTCCCACTTCTTCTAAAAACTAGTAGGGATAGGCCGGGATTTGCCCAGCTCAAGGTGAATAAAGCTATATTATTTTGAACAAGGAATAAGTTTTTGCATCTAGAAGAGAAATAAAAAGATTACACATCTGCTACAAAAATGTTACTAATTTCTAATTCATACGTTACCAAAAAAAAGTATGCTTTTCTCGTAGCACCTGCTGAAATGGAGCTGTGTAAGATGGCAGCAATTAAAATTATTATCAACAAAGATGATAAATTATTATGTCAAATAAACTATAGCAACAATGAAATAAATTTAACAGTTAAATAATTATAAAATATATCTTTACGGATAGTTTCTAGCCTAAGCACTTGTGGATCATGTTGATAATTTAGAACCAGTAAAAAAGGTAACAAAGTTGGTGTAGACATAAATAATTCTACTGATATCATATAAAAGATTTACTATTAACCACTTGCGAAAGAAATATGTTATTGTTTTGTTTAAAAATACAAAATAAAGCAAAATCGGTAGGAGTTCCGAAAAGCACAACTCTTCATTGATTTCTTTAGGCTTTGCCACTTTAACTCTAAAGTATTGGTAGGGGTGGGCATATATCGGGTAAAACCGATAACCCGAACCGTTAATTATTTATTGGGTTATTGGATTAACGGTTCGGTAGCGGGTAAAAAAAACAAAAATTATTGGGTTATATGTTCGGGCTCGGTTTGCAATTCTGTTATAGGGTAAAAACCGATAACCCAATAAGAATTAACTAATTTACTAATTTACCCTTAAGTATATACATATTATACTAGGGTTTCATAATTCCTTTTCCCTATTCTTTCTCAATTCTCAGTAAGTCAGTTTCTCAATTTTCCGCCGCACCCCTGCGGCCCAATCTCAGCAGTTCTCCGCCTCACCAGTCACTAGTCAGCCCGTCAAGACTCAGGTCGGCGTCACTCGTCAGTCGCATCACGCCCTCAAGTTGGACATGTGTTTCTCTCTTTTTGGACAAATTTAAAATTATAAAACACTTATAATTTTAACAAATGTTTCTCTTTTTCGGATATTAAGAATCCTAAGTAGTAAACTTCTGTTTATTTGTTACATGGGTTAGCCAGTTTCTGATATTATCAATTCATAATTTCTGATAAATATTCATATAGATTATCGTAACATAATCTGTAGCTTAAAGACTTGATTGTGTAACGTCGTCTTACTATTTTATCCCACTTTTTTTCAGAATTTTTTCACTTCTAGTTAAACATACGAATCATATTCTACGTTTTATTATCAATACAATCATATTGCATTCCACCTTTGTAATCCTATATTTATGCATCATAAAGTTGTCAAAGACAACGGAAATCTGATCAATTTCTTAACATCTGGCTCAAGATAATTGAGAACTCGACAGTTTATATGCTGCGAAATTGTTTTAGTTATTTTATCTTATCGGGTAAACCGATAACCGAACCAATAATTATCGATAACCGATTAACCGATAACCAATATCTTATCGGTTTGGTTATCGGGTTATGATATTTATAAACCGATAACCGATAGGCAAAACCGATAATATTTAAAACCGAACCGAACCGACCGATGCCCACCCCTAAGTATAGGGGTATCAAATCCCAAATAGAGGTGCATTAATAAATCTATTCACATTTAACAAATTCAAGTTGTTATTCATTGGATACCAAAGTTTACAGCAAACTACTCCCTCTTTCACTCTCAAATTTCCCCAGCTGTAATAAAGATCCAAAAATCTAAAGCTGCAATTGAGTGCGCATGCTCTTCTTGAAAGCCAACACCCTAATAGGGTGTATTCGGTATAAAGGAAAATGTATTTTCAAAAAACAAGTAGTAATCTTATCCATTTTCTGGTGTTTGGTACGCAAATTAAGGAAAATATTTTTTCAAGAGTATTCATAAATAATTTTGATACAATAAGCATGAAGTCATAAATTTTTTAACCAACAACCTTCCGAACCCACAAATTTCATAAACTTCTGAACCGCAAAACTTTCGAACCGCAAAATTTCGAACCCGTAAACTTCGAAACACATAAACATCCGAACTCATAACTTTGGAACTTGTAAAATTTTAAACTGAGNAAAATTTTGAACCTGTAAACTGAAAGATGAAAAAAGTAAAACTGAAAATATATAAAAAAAAATATTTTTTTCGGGGGTGGGTAGGGGTGCAGAAAAAAAAAACAGAAATTTAAAAATTACAAAAAAAAGTAATTTTTTTTTTGTGGAGTAGGAGTGGGGGTGGGGGTGGGGGTGGGAATGGGTGGATGGTGACGGAAAAAAAACTTTTTGGAAAGAGGGCGTGAGGTGGGGTTAGTGTCAATTTATCAAAGGAATAAGAGAATGATCTAGATTGAGAAGAGAGAAAATGAGCAGAAGAGAACTTGAGAGAAAAGCAATCAACTAATTCTCATTTCTTCTGATGGTCATGTACAGTACACATACACGGTTATATACAATATTTAACAAACTGTCTAACTAACTCTACTTTGCATAAATAGTCATAGCCAATTTATTAACTACATAGCCAATTATTGTATGACTTCTTTGCTAGCCTTCTACTCTGTACTTCAATCAGCTTACATTCTCAACAGTTCGGTGGGTGGGTGTGGGTGTGGGGTGGTGAGGGTAAGGAATAGGGTGGGAAAGCTTGAGAAGGAGTGTTGGAAAATGTTTCACATCTCTTAATAGGGAAACAATTTCCTCCAATTGGAGAAAAATGAGTTGATGAGGAAAATGTTTTCCAAAACATTTAAGCCAACCAAACATGGGAAAACTGGAAAATATTTTCCTTCATACCAAACACACCCTTAATGTATAATTTCCTTGATCAAGTAATTTATTAATCCATGACTACTCCCTGTCTTTTTTCAGGGTTGGCTATTAAGATTCTCATAAGGAATTCTATAAATGTTAATGCTACCAAAAGTTTCAATTCTGTAATACAATAGTAAAAGATCCAACATGATAGATCAGTTAACTAATTTTTGAATCATGGGCTTTGCCGACGAAGATCAACAAATCTTTCTGATTTTAATGCTCTAAACTTGAGAGAAATCCAACGATAAAATATAATAGTTCAATCCCTTTCGTAAGTAGATATGCTATCTACCTTTTTCCACTTTTTCCTAATGGCATTACCAGAGAAGTATATATATATGAGCAATTTCCTTTGACGTACAATTCATATTCCATCCTGCCAGAGGTAGTGTTTAAGTAAATGGTAGAATGCCATTAAAACAACTATAACAGTGAAAAGATTTGACTTGATATAAATGGTGTCTATGTCAAATAGTATTTTTTTTTTACTTTTGGGAACATACAAGAAAAAAGCATTCGGAACAAGACTATCTTCAGAACTGACATTAAGCAACCCAAGTATCTACAGAGCGAAAATAAACCCTATTGGTAACTGTTACGTGGCGCCTTCTTTAGATTCTTAGGAAGTGCGACGTAAGGCTAAGCAACCGATGTCAGGGTGGTTGTTGTCCGCCAAGTGAGGTCCCCGCCAC
>ML284046.1:60794-102255 GCA_005239495.1 Nicotiana undulata
GGAGAGGGGGGGGGGGGGGGGGGGGGGGGGGGGGGAGGGGGTTGAAGGGTAGAGGCCAATTATAGCCGTTGGGAACGGCTATGTTTGCAATTAAAGTCGTTGCCCAACGACTAGAATTCAAAAAAAAATTGACACGGGATAGGCGGGACGGGACAAACGGGACGAAATGGGATGGGACAAACGTGACGAAATGACCATCTCGTGTCCCATTTAACATGAACCCATACCATTTAGAATTAAGTGGGACGGGACGGGACGTCCCATCCCGTTGGACAACCTTAGTCCAAAATGAGAAATATTGATATTCCACTTAGCTCAAGGGAGTTCGGTAACTTTTCCTTTCTCTCCCTTCCCTGACTTAGCCAAACGACGGAATAAATAGGGAGTACAATTTTCTCTTACCTTACCTTCCGCTCAGGGGCGTACACATTTTTATAAGCGGTGTCGAAATTTATAAAAGAACGGGAATATGATATTTCTCGTAGCAGCCCAAGGGATTGGTTTACTTTTGGGCATGCTTCGTTTGCTTTGCTCTTCTTCTTTGGACACATTTGGCATGGTGTTAGAACCTTGTTTGGAGATATTTTTACTGGTATTGACCCAGATTTAGATGCTCAAGTCGAATTTGGAGCATTCCAAAAACTTGGAGATCCAACTATAAAAAGACAGGCATCATAATACAACATTGCTTTGGTATCTTTCTTTCGCCCTTATTTTCTTTCTTTTACTTTTATTGACATAGGGTACGAGAGAAATCTTTATTTGAATCAACTTTGTTTTTACTCTTGTTCGTTCTTTATCCGGAAGACGATAAAAATAAAAAAAATAAAAAACATCTATGAAAGTTATAATTGTAAACCACGATCAAATCTATGGAAGCATTGGTTTATACATTCCTCTTAGTCTTGACTCTAGGTATAATTTTTTTCGCTATCTTTTTTCGAGAACCGCCTAAAGTTCCAACTAAAAAGAACTAAAAAGGTGAAATAATTTTTCATTATCTCAGTTGAAGTACTGAGCTTTCCGGTAACTTTAATTATTATACTTCTAGACAAGATCTAGCCTTATTCTATTAGTTTTGTTAAGTCTAAGTTATTCTATTGGTTTTGTTAAGTCTAAGCTATTCTATAAGTTCAATTCCAGAGGCTCTCTTAAATAGTTGCAAAGAAAATATGCTAGTTGAGGTTCGAACATTTGACCTCTTACAGCAAAATCAAGTATATAATCAATGTACTAAGAGACAATTTAAATAAGTGGTGTCATTTTATCCTACTTATCCTTTTTCTCGCGGTGTTAATACATATTTAGTAAAAAAATCCGATGAAGCGGACGCCACTTCTTTAAACGTGCATCCGCCCCTACAGTTCCGTTCTCTCCTTCACAAACAAAGCATAGATCCGAAACCAAGCATGAAACTACTAAACAATTAACCAACACTCTCCCAGCTGGCTTCTGAAGCTAGTCCAAGAAGAGATAAATTGTTATTTACATGATTTTCTCACATACAGATGAGACAGAAAAGCCACTAGTTTGATGTACAAAATAGAGTTTAACCAACACAGTGTGGCGCAAGTTGCTTGCACTTAAAACACATTTGAGGAATGAATTGAACTGAAAACGTTGGAGAGGCATTGTTCAGACATTAGAAGCATCAGATATGACTAACAGGCCAAATATATCAACCTACAGAACCCAAAATCACATCAACAGCCAAACACATAAAATAAAAAGAAAAGAGTACAAAATAAAGAAGCCGCCTCATATTCAAATCAAATTTACAGAGCTACCAGGATTGACTAAATCAGTAACCAACTTCAGTTCTCCTAGCTTCTGTTATCGGAAAGCACCATCTCTTTTGAAAAATTGAACTTGCTAGTTGCACCAAAGGTATCAGCAAGTTGCAACACAGTCCTTTGGCAGGCAGCACTTGTTGGCAGGACAGCATCTGGAAGGCAAGGGACACATTCAGGGAGAAATTCTATCTTGTTGAAGGTTGGAGCGTAGAGTGCCAGCGCCGCCCGACAGAATATGAATCTGCAGTATTCAGAGTGTTTTTTCCGTTCAGTGCTTTCGCTTTGTTCTCTAAGTTATGTTTCCGTAAGAAACAGAAAAGCATATAGGGTCTAAGTTGCGCGGACTCTTCGATTTTGGTGCCGTCCCTGTCCTGATACGGGACGGATACCGATACCGGGACGGGATACGTCCCGGATACGGTCAACTGACTTCGGACACTTTGACCGGAGTCCATCGACAAATTTGGGAGAAAAATTGAGATTTTGATTTCTCAAAATAAAAAATAATCAATGAAAGAATAATGTCCATCTTGAAGAATAAAAGATTGTGTATTCATGTAAGTTTTTCACAGAATGTCTCTCAAAATTTACAATATTTTTATAGCTCTATTTTGTATTAGCCAAATCCTCGCACCCGTATCCATATCCGGATCCGCACCCCTGAATCTTAAAATTTAGATTTTGCCGAATCCGTCCCCGTATCAAATACCCGCATCCGAGTCCGAGCAACTTAGTATAGGGTATAGCTCCTTTGAGAGATATAAATTAGAGTACTAGCCTGCCAGGTTTACTCAACCCCCATATGTACCTAGCAAGACTGCGAAATATATGCAGGGAATATGACTACCTCTGTATTTTGGGTCTGCTATATGCTTTTTACCTTTTTACTATCTACACACAAACGCCTATCTGCAAACAGTTTTGTTTCCTTCCTTCTACTGCAAACTTCAGCTTTCTATGCAACTAACCTTCCTGCCCAGAAAAATATCTGGTGTTATTGTTACATTCCCACACGGACTCTTCAAGTGACCATGTCCTTATCCACACTTTTGAGACACATCAGTAAACACTTAATCAAAATAAAAAAAAATTCACATCGAACCCCCATGCACACCACCTAACCCCCAAAAAGCCGAAAGAAATACAATTTCAGATCAACTTAACTGATGTTGTGAACCAACACTATTTTGGAACAGAAAATTTGATGTATGAGTGATTCATCAGTTTCTCTAAGTGGAGTATTAGATTTTGCCCTTATACATGTTTCAATGTTAAATGAACCACAGCCAACAAGCAGCCTATGGATACACACAAGGCACTTTAACCTACTGCTCTTATATTGAAATCAAGATTTGAATTGATTTGGAACCTTTATTGGGCTGTGATAGCCATCTATGGATTTCTAATCTGAAAACAGATTAAGCTCCCATATCCAAGCTGTCGAGGGTTACTTCCAACTTGATTAATAACATGAGTACTGAAGAAAATGTTGGGGAAGAGTAATATCCGACCTTAAAATGAGCCGCCGTAAAAATGGATCTCCAAGAGTTTGAGACCAAACAGGATTAAGATTGTCTGATGCTGCCAGTAACAAACCCCACTCATTTAATGATGAAGAAAGAAGTTTCTCAGCCTTCCCATACATATCCTGAAAGCAATCCATACTTTAGCAAACCAAGCACATATAAAAGAACAGATAATATGCAGTTGAGGTTTAAGCTAACACACCATGTCAATGTCAGAAACTGTGAAACCAAGCATCAAAATGAAAGCTTGTAAAGGAACTGTAAGAAAACTGGTGAATGAGCTTCCACTTGGCTGACGAGAAGAATCCATAGCAGATATAGGCAGTGAAATTGTGGGAGAGAGTAGCATGGCAACTGGTTCTCCCTTCTCTGATCCACTTAAGGCCTGTTCACATTCATGCACAAATAGTATTATTCATGCGACTGCAATAAATTAAAAGCAAAAAGGTTCATCCCTAAATAATTTAACCAATGATCAACAACAAACTAAAAACCAGGATACTTGGACATTTACGTTAACTTCCCAGGATATCTCACATATGTTTTCTGTAGCATCTTAATAACTTCAGACTTATCTACTTGAAAGCATACAAGGATATCAAGAAACAACGAGATAGCTCCCACTAAGAAAACAGAGTGCGCTCCTTGTCAAAAAAAAAAAAAAAAAAAAAAAAAAAAACAGAGTGCGCTGATGAAGTATGTTTTGTAAAAGAAAGCAGGCTGGAAAAAAGAAAAGTGCAACCTAAATATTGTCCTAGCTTGAAATGACAGGAGAAACCTTAATACACCATCAGAGATCTTGACTGATACCATCATCAAAGTTTGTAGACTATTTCACACATATATAGGGCGTCTAGAACACCATTCAGCTGACGATTTTTGGTTGACTAAAATGTATTAACAACAAAAACAACTGACCCCTGGAAAATTAAGTATAAAATATGATAACTACGAAGATTAAGGTATCATAGTTTAAACTCCATGACGTTGAGGGACATAATGATAATTGCATAAATCAAGAAACTAAAACTGCAGAAACTTATCCAGTAGCAAATGCAGAATAATACATCATAGTCACTCCTGGATTATATCATATTTCGAAAAGCTTAAGTAGCCCAGTTATCTAAATACAAGTTGTGAGAAGGCACGGGAGAAAAATATATTATTGATGATCTATGTGTTTTTACAATAGCCTGTCTATAACTATATACAATACATATTCTACTCCTATGCCATGTGGGACTAAGGTACTTTACATAACTATCAAACACTCCCCTCAAGTCGGCGCATACAAATCATATGTACCGAGCTTGTTACACATATAACTAATACGAGGACCAGTGAGTGACTTGGTGAAAATATCTGCAGGCTGATCATTCGACTTCACAAACTTTGTAGCAGTATCTCCTGAGAGTATCTTTTCTCTGACGAAGTGACAGTCAATCTCAATGTATTTAGTTCTCTCATGGAACACCGATTTGACGCAATATGACGGGCAGCTTGATCATCGCATACAAGTTCCATCTTGCTGATCTCACCAAATTTCAACTCCTTGAGCAAATGTTTGATCCAAACTAGCTCACATGTTGCCACAGTCATTGCTCGATATTTTGCTTCTGCACTAAACCGAGCAACCACATTCTGTTTCTTGCTCTTTCAAGACACCAAATTACCTCCTACTAAAACACAATATTCAAAAGTAGAATGTCTATCAGAGGGTGATCATGCCCAATCAACATCTGAGTATCCAACAATTTGCTCATGACCTCGATCATCGGACAATAACCCTTGGCCTGGAACTGATTTTATATATCGAAGAATCCGGACAATTGCATCCCAATGACTATCACAAGAAAAAACCATAAATCGACTCAGTACACTCACAGGAAAGGGAATGTCGGGTCTAGTCACTGTGAGTTAATTTGATTTACCAACCAACCGCATATATCTTGCATGGTCGCTAAGCGGCTCCCCCTGTCCGAGCAGAAGTTTAGAATTTGGATATATAGGAGTGTCAACAGGTCTACAACCTGTCATTTCTGTCTCCTCAAGAATTTCTAAGGCATACTTCCATTGCGAGATCAAAATACCTGAGCCAGACTGAGCGACCTCAATACCCAGAAAATACTTTAATCTAACCAGATCCTCTGTCTATAAGTGTTGAAAGAGATATTGCTTCAACTTAGTAATGCCATCATGATCGTTGCCGGTAATAACAATATCAACAACATAAACCACCAGATAAATACAGAGATTTGAAGCAAAATGCCAATAAAACACAGAGTGATCAACTTCACCACGAATCATGCCAAACTCCTGAGTAACTGTGCTAAACTTACCAAACCAGGCTCGAGGACTCGTCTCGATTATCAAAACACCGAGGGAAATGGGAGCGAGTATGCTTACCGAGCTGACATGACTCACACTCTAGGGTAGACAATTGAGATAAACCAGGTACCATTTTCTTAAGTTTTAACAAACTGGATGTCCTAACCGATTATGTAATAAATCTGGTGAATCAGTAACAGGACGATTTGTTGAAAGAAGATAAGATCTAAGTCCATGTGACTTTGCAAGGATAAGGTAATAAAGTCCATTTGATTCACGCTCAGTACCAATGATCCGCCCGTACTGTGTTCCTGTATAAAGACAAGGTCATCAAGAAATAAAACCGAGCATTTAAGTGATTTGGCTAAGCGACTAACGACTATGAGATTAAAAGGACTACCAGGAACATAAAGAACTGAATCTAAAGGAAAGGAAGGAAGTGGACTTGCTTGACCTATTCCAGTTGCCATGGTCTGAGACCTATTGGCCATAATGACTGTTGGAAGAGATTAAGAACATGAAATAGTAGTGAAAAGAGATTTGTTACCATAAATGTGATCAGATGCACCTACATCAAAGGCCTCGAAGGATGAAGATTGGGAGACACAAATCATGCTATTATCTGTTTGAACAACGGAAGCTATCTCTGAAGATGTATGTTTACAAGCTTTGTACTGAACGAACTCAATATAATCCGATAGAGAAACCATCCAAATCCAACTATTCATAGTATTGGATCCCATTTTGGTACAACCATTTTTTCAAATTCTTGACTAAAAGTTGTATGGTTAACTCTGGAATGCCAAATCAGAAAACTTATATTTTTTTTTTTGGAAAACACTGTTCACTGCGGAATCACTGTTCACTGCCGAAAAAGATTGTTCACTCCCAGTAAAATTCAGAAAATTATATGGGTAGACTCGGAAAAAGAAGGCGACCATCGCAGAAGAAAACCCACATTTGGAATATGCCGGAAAATATGCTCTCACGCCGGCGCGTGAACAAAACTTGTCGGAAATTCTGGAGACCTTCCCGGCGCATGTGGGTGCGTAGAGCAAGATCTGCCGGAGGGGGTGACTAGGGTGTGGTCGCCGGAGTGTGGTGGATCTCGCGGTAGTGTTTGTTTTCGCATAACACCGCTAGATATGAAGGTTGACGCGGACAGCCACTTAGGTCACTCGAAAATTGCACGGCGATTGAGTTCTTTCTTTCCGGATGTCGTTGGAGTGACGCACAACGATCTTTTCTCACCGATGCTCTGATACCGTGTGAGAAGGCATGGGAGAAAAATATATTTTTGATGATCTATATATGTTTTTACAATAGCCCTATTTATAACTATATACAATACATATTCTACTCCAATTTCATGTGGGACTAGGATAATTTACATAACTATCTAACACAAGCTACAGTAGTTAACGTATAATGATTCCATTGCAACCAAAGAAAGCTTTCAAAATCTTCTCTCATCAGTCTGTTTATGTCTGCGAAACCATGACTAATAATCCACCTAATACTTTCTTTTAGTGACCGAAATCTGCTGTTTCAACTTCGAAAGTCAGGGATAATGGACCCTTCCCTCTACTCTTCTCCACTTAACAATCTTGTTGCAACAACCACGTTTCGAAATCGTGAAGTGCGCCGACCATACATCCTGCACTATACTACCTTTGCCATTGAACCAAATCCCTGGGAACTCTATGTAGCACATTTAACAACTATCGATCATTTCTGTCACAAGCTCCGTCTTTGAAGTATGCACCCAAATGGAGCCCCTCCTCTCTTTTATGCAGGAGAGCTGCACATCTGAAAACCAAACATCACCTGACTACCCCAAGGCATCGTAAGGTTTGCTTCTTAAATCAACCAAAATAATACATAAAGTTTTATTGTAACCCCAAACAAGCTAATGTGATGACATGCAAACTAGTTATTTTGTTAGCTGATGCTGAAAATCATAGAACTAGGTTAGAGAGTTTTGCTTCTATCAGAAACTCTCTTGCAACATGCACAAAACATCAAGAAAAGGCCATCTCAGACCCTAAAACAGTTGATAAGCTTTAAATCATGAAGTTAGATCTGACATTTCAGCAGTTTTAAATACCAATAAATTTAAGTCCAACAAAACCCTTGTACGTTATTTGTATTTGTGATAGTTTAAAATCTGCAACGCAAGTATCTTACTGTGTCAGTCCCAATATTAACATGCAATTATCGGGATGCATACCGTGAATGCTTTACTGCTGTCACTGTCCATGACCAGAAAAAGCGGTCTTCTAGTGAATGGTAACAAGTCACATGGATAAATCCCATTCACACCTAAAAAGGAAAACAATATTTCAGGATTAATTTTGTACAGCCAAAAGATGACATAAATTTCAATTTGGAAAAAGAAATGCTTAAAAACTTCTTGTGTGATTTGCAGTAGAGATATTGATCGGCATGTGTAGTGCTAAGGGTAAAAACAAAATCCAGCCAGGTGACAGAAATGGAGTGTAACAAATTTGCTTCAACTAGTTAGATGAGAAGAATTGATGCTTCGATCAGCCTTTGAGTCCACATGTCGTGAAAAATATCAATAAAGAACTCCAATTTTTTAGTATGGTACACTCGACCCCACAAACTTCCCTACTCCAGAGCCCAACGGTGCCTTTACCCAGTCTGCTCCCTTGGTACTCAAACCCCGAAAAAATATGGTTGGAGGTGGCAGGTCTAACACCAGCTGACCAGTGTTATTAAAAGCTATCACCTGAATGCTTAAAGTGAAGAACCGATGCAAAGTTGAAGCCATGCGCTTTAGAGAAGTGAGAGTTTCATGCTATAAAGCGCAAAAATGGCCCGAAAGAGAAGTAGTTGGTTCTTTGGATCTCAAGTTTGAGGAATCGACTAATATCAACACTACTGTGTATTCGATACTGAAACTAGTTTTATTCCATAACCAGATATTGGAATTATTATCGTTTTGATAATGTATTATTGACATACTGAAATTAATTATTTTAACTGCAATTTGATATTTATAGAACTAAATTCATTATGTTTGGTGTCTTTTTTAATATAACAAACTGAGCACTTCACTTTGATGTAGCCTGCGTTTCACTTCACGCTTTTCGCTTCAAGTCCCAATGACCTTGCCACTTTTTTGAGCTTTCTATTTTAAAGGCACAGCTACTAACATTAACTTCATCGTGAAATCAAGTTGATATTTGACTTGCAATCCTTATTGATGAAAAACCCTCTTATGTTGAAGGTATAGGTGAAGTCAATCCCCAAACGTTATCTCTCATAGGGTTATCCCAGATCTTTGCATCACTTATTCTTGCCTCCAATTATCTTTACATGCAATCGTATTTATTTTAGTCCTTAGTTTCTTTTTAGTTGTTTTTAGCCAAAATAACCTTATTCAATATCTCCAACAACATATAATATAATCGCCTTATTTGCTAATCTTCACCGACAACTCTACTCACTACTTTATAACTTGAAACTATTAGCTCTGTAGTGCTAGTCACATCACTTTCCTCTGAAAATATTAAAATGCTTTTAGAGTCACCTATACACAATGTGACAAGACCTATATATTATTCTACCAGCTGATACAGCAACAAGAGAATGAATACAGAATTGTTTTGCGCATCAAAGCTGTTTGTGTTTGGATAATTGATGAATTTACATAATGGAGGAAGTGTTGAATACCTCCAGTTCCACGAGAACCAATGTATACGCAACTACTCTGCTCACTTAAGCAATCCTCCCTGGTAGAAGTGGTATTTGCAATTTCAATGTCAGAGTTCAGCGAAGATGTAGAGGTGGCTTCTAAGTCAACAGCACGAGACATAAAGCTCCTCCCTGCCCCATGGGATGGAGAAGAAAAAAAGTTCTGAGAGCTTCCTGTCACGAAATTTAAATTGTTAACAGGATCAGTTTAAGTTGAAAATTCCAGTTTTGAAAGAATAACTCATTCAACATATAAGAGCTTTACACCTACTACCTGCGGCAGATAAATATAGTAAAAGAACTCCATCATGAGATAGCTCCTCACAGATTGTCGCCAAAACCTGCCAACAAATGGCAAAGTTAATTTAAGGGAGAATAGGTAAAGAGAATGCAATGACGAGGAAAATACAGATAATCCAGGAGCTTCCAAGGGAGGCCATCTTTATAGAAGACGCTAAAAGGATATTCAATAACTTCCATCTAACGAAAACAATTTTAGTTGCAATAAAGCTCTGAGTGATATTAACAGAGCATATGCTACCAGGAAACTAAAGCTAATTTCCCAAAAAAATAAGCAGTTACCTTTACCATCTCACATTTGTGCCAAAACAAGTTTCAGGCTTTCACGTTACAACAACAATAACAACTATGTCGCGAGTTCAAGCTTTCACATCCACCAAGTTAATACAGATTGTACTAATAAGATATTGAAAATGTAATAGATGATAAATTTTAGTTTTGATGAAGCTCAGTGAAGTCATAACAGTATACTGATCAATGCCAGATGAGATACAATTTGCTTTTTCGACAAACATAAATGCTGAACAAATACTAGGAAAATGCAACTACTCACTGCTAAAAAATTTGTAACAGACGGGCGATATAGGATGGTCTTGCGAGGGTTAGGAGGCAGAGTAGGATCAGATATATCTTGTGAATAATTAACACGACTGGGTCCCGGTGCCCCATTCTGGCCAATACCAGTTCCAGCCCCACTTGGGGGAATCCCACCCGTCTGATAAAATGACCCACTAGGTTCCCATTCCAGACATTGTAGCATTCGGAAAGTGTCAAGAGTCAGTTCTGAATATTTAACCTGATCACCGCATTGAAAGAGAAGACGAGCAAACATTAATACAGTTGATCAAGATGAAAATAGGATAATGTTATGACATGTAGACATGTCGAGGGAAGAAAGACTCACCTCGTTGGGATGGTAGCTGCACAGTAGTGTATCTCGTAATCTTAGCTTTCTCTTTGCTTCCACAACTTGTGGCAGGCAATCTGGATGAAGATCCAATACGACACTATATCTCAATGGCCTGGTATTCATAAAAGCCGAGTCAGCTTTTAGAAACTTAACTATTTCCTGAACCACCAGCTTCCATTCTTTAAAATCAGTTTCCTGGAAATAAGACCATGTAAAGGTCATTCATCTTTGTATAGACCATTTGTTGAATTCTTTCTTAGCCTATCACATCATCAATGAGCAACGAACAAGTCAAGTGAGTAGAAGCAGGTCATACCATACAAAGGGCATTCATATTGTACAGCCAACCAAATGAAAATTCCATTCATCGATTGAACATTTGGGAAATTGCCAATTTCATGTTTGATGCAAAAAAATTCACTGAATGTGCATTCTACAAGTTGTTTGCTCATCAATGTGTCCAAGAAATACATCATAAGCTAAAAGTTTGTGGTGATCAATCATCCAATCCCATAAAAGCAGTCACTTACTAAAGCAGGAAACAAATCCTAAATTTTAGACCCTGAACATGCCACATATTTTTGTTACTGGCACAAATTAAGGAATAGAAAAAATGATTTCTATACATGTGTGAGCAGAGGTCTAAATTATAAAAGATAAAATATATATCTGACTCGACATACTACATATGGTGCCTTCTTCCAGTGCCGCTGGCGAATCAAAATAATACATATATTGGAAATATATGCATGTATTACAGGACAAGCATGTGGACATAAAAATTTAAGAATTAGGTTCACTGACCTGGAATGCCCTCTTGCATTCATCAAGCAACATCTTGAGCTGATTAACTAATTGATAAACCATGTCTCGCCGATTCAAAACCAAACAAACTGTCATAAACCGAGCAAGAAATCGAAGTTGCTTGCTAGCAAGACTAACATCCTGAAACATTCCATCTTTAAAATACTCCCTAGTCAACACTGCTTCATAAAAGATATAAGACTCAGACAAATAGTTGGCCTCGCTTGTCCTCATGTACTGTCCAAAATAAAGCTGGCCAATACGAGATGCAATATCCCCAATCTCCCATCTCTTGAGACCAGCTTCCACCAACTTCTGCCGATTCTCTTGTTGATACTTCCACAACTGTGTGTATACCTTGAAAACCTTGTAGAAGTATGTATCATATCTAATATTATACAACCAAACCCAAATTAAAGACTGTCAAAAGCCAAATCACTCTTTAAATGAATCAAAGTAGAAACACTAAAACTGCACTGCATAGAAAGGGAAAAATCATCTCCACCTAGACCTTGTTGCTATAGTGTAAAATGTTTCCCATGTGAAATTATTTTCTGGTGTTTGGTTGCGTGCAATTGAAAATGGTTTTCTTTTTTTTTTAAAGACAAGTCATAGAACTATTGAAAACCTTTTCTTAAGAACAATTTTTGTATAACAAATAGTGGAAAACAACTTAAATTGTAAGTGATTTTGCACTGCACTTATGTTCCATATATTTGCTCCAATCAACATGTAAACATTATTTCCTCTTTGCAATTTATAATTATCACTAAAAACTACCAGCTTCTATTCCACATGTTTATGTCCAAACAAACATGGAAATGGAAAAATGAACAAGTAATACATGTTCCTTAGCAGTGTTGTTAAAAGCGAAAAGCTCTAAAAAGAACTCCAGGTCGATCGGGGCTTTAAGCGCAACTAAGGTGCGGGCTTTAGAAGTAAAAAAAGGGGCAACTCAGGAATAAAAATAAAAATGCAATGTAATTGAGATAAAAAGAAGCAAACTCATTCCCAATGTCTTCATCAACAACTAATAGTCTAATACAACTATTTGCCGATAATATTTGTGGTTTAGAACCGGTTGATTCAAGAAAGAACTCATAGGCAATGAGGCGCACACCTTAGTGCCTTGCCTACATTGAATCGCATCTTAAGCGAGGCGAAGAGCCCTCCCTAAGGCCTAAGCTTTTCTGAGCTTCAGGACTTAAGCTTTCCAAGGAAAAATCCTTTTAAGTTATTCGACATAAAGCCCTAATTATCTTGATGCCAATGCACTAAACTGTCAATAATAACTCCTAAATTCTCCATTTAGTGTCATTATCTAATATGCACAAGACTCGTTAGTAAAACGGGTTATTCCCTCTTTTTTGGGGTTAAATCATTCAATTGAATTACCATCAGAAATATATCAAATAATCATTTAAATCGTGGGAACAATTGAAAAAGAGTTAGACCTGTTACGTTGGTAGTAGGGCAAATCTCGAATTTTGGAGAACTTCTTATCTGCTTTAGCAACGAGGGTCCAATAAACTTCGCTCACTGGTATGTTAATGTTATTGCTACTGTTGCTGTGTTGCTGATGCTGAGACATTCTTCCAATTTTGTAATTAATGACAAAAACATCGAATATTTGCTGCCATTGATTCTTCCTTCATTATTTCTCTTTACTTTCCCTTTTGGGTGTAAATGAAGCTTCAATTTGATGCTGTTTATTTTCTTTTCCGTTTTACTTGTTACTATTCACTTTGGTACTGGGATTTGCGAATATGATTTTGTTGTTTAACGAGATTGGGCCGCTGATTCTTGGCCCGAAGGGGGGGGGGGGGGAAGTGCATAAATAGCCACTTTAACGCCACTCTATAGTGTAAAAATGGCGTGGGGTAGCCACTATTTAAGGTGGTGTTTATTTCTTATCCAGCAATTCTAATGTTGAGCAAAAATAATCACCGCTCTATTAAAATTAATATGAAAAGATATTTTTACCCTTTCTTCATTCCTTTTCTTCCTAAACCCGCGCTTCTCTCTCCGTACATACTATATTTTTTTACTTTCTCTTCTACAAGGTCAACAAATTGTAATTTCTTTTGCGTCAGACAATTGCACCTTCTTCCTATCCTAATTTTCTTTCTTCCTGAAGTTCCTCATTATTTATCCTTCCTAATTTGTTCCACTTATATGCTTTGAAGTTGTGTCCTCGGATGTTGAATGAGAATCCCTACCATGTTCATTGCAACAACAATTGATAGTAATATTATTAATAGTAAATATCAATGGTTGTTTTGATTAGAGATAATTTCAAAGGTTAAGAATCCATAAGTACCCCTGAATTTAGAGTTCCAAGTTGAAAAAATAAGGACATGTAGCCCTGAACTTAGAGTTACAAGTTCAAAAGTTAAGGACGTGTAGCCCTGAACTTAGAGTTACAAGCTCAAAAACTAAGGACAGGGAGTCCTTAACTTAGACTTACAAGCTCATAAATTAAGGACAAATAATCTTGAACTTACAGTAACAAGCTCATAAGTTAAGGACACTTGGTCCTGAACATAGAGTTGGAAGTTCAAAAATTAAGGACACTTGGTCCTTAACTTAGAGTTACAAGCACATAAATTAAGGATCAGTAGTCCTGAACTTAGAGTTACAAGCACAGAAATTAAGGAATCCTGAACTTCGAGTTCCAAGTTCAAAAGTTAAGGACATGTAGTCTTGAACTTAGAGTTACAAGTTCAAAAGTTAAGGAGAGGTAGTCCTAAACTTAGAGTTACAAGCTTAAAAACTAAGGACATGTAGTCCTTAACTTAGACTTACAAGCTCATAAATTAAGGACAACTAGTCCTGAACTTACAGTAACAAGCTCATAAGTTAAGGACACTTGGTCCTGAACTTAGAGTTGGAAGTTCAAAAATTAAGGACACTTGGTCCTTAACTTAGACTTAAAATCACACAAATTAAGAACAGGTAGTCCCGAACTTAGAGTTACAAGTACAGAAATTAAGGACATGTAGTCCTGAACTTCGAGTTTCAAGTTCAAAAGTTAAGGACATGCAGTCCTGAACTTAGAGTTATAAGTTCAAAAGTTAAGGACAAGTAGTCCTAAACTTAGAGTTACAAGCTCAAAAACTAAGGACAGGTAGTCCTTAACTTACAGCTTGTTTGGATGTTTGTTACCCATTGTATTGTATTGTATTATTTTCCCGAAACAATGTTTGATTTGATTGTTTAGTTAAAATCGGTTGTATTGTATTGTTAAATCCATTATTCCGGAACAATGAAAGTCCCATTTTTTTAAACAACCGATTTGGTGTGGTGGGATTGTTTCCCTTTTTTCTTTTTAATTATGCCCTAACTTATTACTTTATAACCCTATTTTACCCTTTAACTTTTTTATTTTAAATAATAGCAAAGTTTCTTTCTCATATAATTCTATAATAGAATTCGACGTGAAGTCTAATAACCTATATAAATTCTCAAAGACGACATCCCAAATATAACCTATATAATAACCTACATACGTGAAAAACTCGTTTTGTTCTTCTGCCGCTTCTCCGTACTCTTCAGGTAAATGTTTTGTTTTACTTTTTTCTGAATGAAGTCTACTTAATATTTTTTTTTAAATTTTTATTATTATGATCTAATTATAAATATAATGTACTTATTATTATTTTTAATATTATTAACTTGTTCAACTAATTTCGATAGAATATGCATGAATTTAATTGCTTAATTTATATATAAGACATAATTAGTGATTAATTAGTATAAAATGGTTTTCTTAAAAAAAATTGGGTAATTCTTGATAAATTAAATATTTAAAACAAGTGAGTGTATTTTAGTAAATTTATCAGTTACAGTACAGTACGATACAACCAAACCAAACAATAAAATGTTGTTTAATAACAACAAACAATACAATCTATCCAAACATTGTATTCATAAAACGATATTATACAATACAATACTATACAATACGATACTTTATAAAATGATAGGGAACAGTGATCCAAACAGAGTGTTAGATTTACAAGCTCATAAATTAAGAACAACTAGTCCTGAACTTACAGTAACAAGCTCATAAGTTAAGGGCACTTGGTCCTGAACTTAGAGTTGGAAGTTCAAGAATTAAGGACACTTGGTCCTTAACTTAGAGTTACAAGCACAGAAATTAAGGACAGGTAGTCCTGAACTTAGAGTTACAAGCACAAAAATTAAGTATACTTGGTCCTTAACGTAGAGTTACAAGCACAAAAATTAAGGACAGGTAGTCCTGAACTTAGAGTTACAAGCACAGAAATTAAGGTCAGGTAGTCCTGAACTTCGAGTTCTAAGTTCAAAAGTTAAGGACATATAACCCTCAACTTAGAGTTAAAAGGTCAAAAGTTAAGGACAGGTAGTCCTAAACTTAGACTTACAAGCTCATAAATTAAGGACAGTTAGTCCTGAACTTACGGTAACAAGCTCATAAGTTAAGGACACTTGGTCCTGAATTTTATGTGCATAAGGGTATTTTCGTCCGGACGGGTAAAGATTTATTAAAGCAGTGGCTAAAGACTAAAGACATTTTAAACAGTGGCTTAAAAGTAAATATATATTTTATTAATGGCTAACTGTGCAGTTTCCCCCTCTACAATTCATATAGATGTTTAATAACTATTTAAAACATAGCCATTTTCTTAATGAGTAGTAATTATTTTTGGATAATAATATCCCTCTACACAATAACATTGTTGTTGTTGCTTCTTAAACAATACAAGAACATCGTAGAGGCGATTTTAGGAAAGTTGAGCCTGCGATTTTATTTTTAATCTTTTGGTCCCTCTTTTGCAATTTTCATTCGATAATAGTAATAACAACATATAAGTCTAGATCCAAAAAAAAGTCTAAATCCAATATTTGATCTTCTTCATCTTGCCTCTTGCCCTGCGAGGCCTATGTGTCACTAGAATTTAAAGTTTATTTATTTATACACCCATCATCTTGTTTTGTTTATTTGGATTTGCTTAAGATGTTATATACACCTCTACTTAAAAATTTAATCATCATTCAGATTTGTCCCACATTATCACAAAGATGCGGGATTTACCAAAACACAGTTGAGGTTTGCCTTACCATATATTATAATGATGTGAGATTTGCCTAAACTCAATAGAACATGTTGGTTTGCTCACTTCGTCCAAGCTTGCACATGGAGTGAATACCATATGCACAACTCAATCTATTAGGAAATTGTACTGATCAACAATATCAACTCTGACTTTATTCTTTTGGGAGATTAATATGTCTATACTTCAATCAAATATCACAAAAATGATTAGAAGGATGTTGTTGTTGTTGTTGTTGTTGTTGTTGTTGTTGTTATTATTATTATTATTATTATTATTATTTTGTAGCATGTATATAGCTAATGTTTTACCTTCAAAATTGAATAAAAATTGATTTGTATGTGGTTTTAAGAATATGTGGATTAATTTGATGCAAAACGATAAATCAAGTTTGAATGGACAAGTAAAGATACAATAATTTCAAACCAAGCGAGGAGGATGATTCCAGCGTTGGTGAAGCATTCACCCTCGATTCGGGCTCACAATGGACAATTTTGATGCACGAGAGAAAAATGTTACAATAACAGTGGAAAAAATAATATATTACCTTGGAATGCGTGTTACATACCGTCTAATGAATTATCAGACCTCCGTTTATATAGTAGGGAAATCCTACTCTAAGTACAACTCTATAAAAGGTAAAAAAGATCTTTTGTTTAACTGATTGCTGGTTCATCATCGATACGTGCCGAGATCCACGTTGTAATATTCGATTGGTCGCGAATATTACGATTATTTGTGGTCGTGTTCGATTACCCGAAGTCTTCCAAGATTTGGATCGATCTCGACTCATGACCACGATATTTTCGAAGGCACACAACGCGCCCCCGAATTCTGACTCGAGGAGACCTTTACTTCGATCCCGCTCCTTCCCAAATATCTTCGAGCCCCCTTTACCCTAATGAAGGCCGGAGTGTAACATGAGTCCGGTTTTCACTCGTATACATATAGTCCCCTCGTTTCTCGGAAAGCAAGCTGACGAGAAACGACATGAGCATCATGATTCCTTCTCCACTACATCGTGTCATAAATGACAAAAAGCTTGAAACGTCTCGTCAGTCATGTCATAGTGGCAATAAATGCATGTCAGCCGCCGATCGGCTGTCCCTGGAGGCAAAACGTCGCTGAACCACTACTAATAACCCCTTTTTCGTTCATTTTTTATTTTACATTAAATTGTCTACCCTCGTACCCTCAAGATTTCACTACTCTTTTTCACATTCTAGCATTTTTACCTTCGTTATTCGAGACTCCTTTGAATTTTTTGCTCGTTATCTACTCTAGACAACATATCTGAACTTCTTTCTTTCGACCTTTCTCTATTTCTTTCAAGCTTTACCTTGTATCAATAGCAAAAACCTCAAAATCCGTTCCCCAGAAGGTCGCTTCGACTTCCCAAACGATTGTTGAAACTACTTCCGATATGGTCGACCTCAGGAGACTTGCTGCTAACATGGCTATCGATGAACCGACTCTTGAACTTGCCTTGAAGATGTTAATTCTCAGAGGTTGTTCAATTGATGACGATTTAAAGGTCTAAAAGCCTTCTACAGTACAAAGTCCGCGTGAGGGATGCCATGAGATACATTTTCTCAATCGCCAAAGAGAACCTTCCCATGGTCTGAAAAGACTGCAACTGGGCCGACAAGAACATTGTGGTCCCCGACTCCGAAGAGGCCATTACCACCCACGTCGTGGGATACCTAAGTGTCTATACTTATCCATTTACGCTGGGCCCGATGGATTGGGTCATCTTGGACTTCTTTAAGAGGTACGAGGTATGTCTTGGCTAAATTCACCTTTCATTGTGGAGGATTGTGATCCTCTTTCGATTTTTTGGGGAAAAAATCGATTCGTGCACCTTCACCATCGATCATCTGCTCCGTTTATATAGTCCCTGAATCTTCTGGGGGGTGATACAACTTGTTCGTCGGGCTATCAAAGTCCCATTTTGTAGTGTTGCGAGGACCGGGACCGAGGCTTGCAGGGTCATTTTGTCTGGGTAAGGACCTCGGATTTGGTTCCGGCCAAATTCAGGCCATTCCCTGAGAAGTGGAATGCATCACGTAGGTAAAAACTTTCCCTCGAATGTTGATTCTGTGTTCATCTCTCTTTTTCTCATGGGTATCTATGGCGGTGCAGTTGTCGCCCGAGTTCCAAAGGCGCTCCCTTGACTCAAGGAGTGGGTCGAAGGAATTGTCTCACAGAGGCCCTGCTTTGAGCGCTCATGGTGCAAACTCTCGAAGGGTCGTTGGGAGGCCTGTTCACATGGTAAGATTCCTTCCTTGAGTAGGTTGTGTTAGGATTCTTCCCTTAGCATTACGTGTCTATAATTTTTCCTTACTTCTCTTTTGCAGGTTTTCCTAAGACCGTCAAGCTTAGGCCCCGGGTTGGGGATGAGGACTCACATGCAGATTCTTCCATTTCGGGATAGTCCGGAGCCACAACGAAAAAGAAGAAAAGAAAAAAGACCCCGAGTTCACCGAGCTCGAAGAAAAAGAAAATGAGAAGGAAGTTAGTTCGTAAGACAAAGGAAACCTCCAGCTCCCGAGTGCTTGACTCGAAATCACTCCTCTAGCTCAGAGACGAGCCCGGGGAGGATGACATATTCATGTCCCGTGAGCCATCAGTCCCTGAGGCGGGTGGCAGACGAGGAGGAAACGACGAAAGCAAATCCCCCTCAAGTTCGCGAGGTTGATGCCAAGGTAAGGGCCCAAGACTCATGAGATGTTAGCCCTGCCCTGCCCGACGTTATAGATATTTCGGGATCGCCTTCGTTCACAAAATCAATGTTCGATGATGCCCGAACGACGAAGGAGCGATCCCACGAAGAGGTCCACGGAGTGGATGATCCCCTCTAAGGCTTTTTTGAAGGTATAGAATCATCCGTCCCGGAGGATTTCACCAGGTTTGGTGACTTGGAGGTGCCAAGGAAAGTTCCACAGTTAGAGGCTAGCGTGTCGAGCTCGAGTCCAAGATTGACCAATCGGTTCCCCGCTCCGAGCACGGATCCTGGTCAGAAGCGAACTGTCGTTATTACCATTCTGGAGGATGCCCGAATCCTTTCCTACCCATGCATGTTCAACTAAGCACAACAGGCATTGAACCGGGTAACTCTCGATAACTCTAATTATTTATAATATTTGAATTGATTATTGATAATTCTAATATCTCTTATTACATTTGCACGCCTCAGTGTTGCACCAGGAAACCTTCATCTGGTACCGGGATGATCTTAGCTAACTCGAGGCCGAAGTCGAAGAGCTTGTTGAGAAACGAAGCATGTATAAGCTTCTCAGCGAGCAGCGTGAGGGAGAAGTCAATATCCTCCGAACCGAGTTGGATGCAACTTAGAAAGAACACACCAACATGTTGGAACAAGTAAAAATGTTTGAAGTTAGTGATGATGAGCTAGATACGGTGTCCAACAGTCAGAATCCATATGTCCAGGAAAAGATTGATCATGTGGACCAACTCTGGGCTAAGAAGATGAAGTCAAGGCCATGACCGAGGAGTGGAAGGGCAAGATGGACCAGTTGGCTTTGAAAAAAGAGATTTCGTGGGAGCAACTAGCCTTGGCGGAGGCCTAACCTCGATCGGTGAAGGAGAATGCTGAGGTCCGGTACCGAAAAGTCAAAGACCTCCAGTCTCAACTGGGATCAGTTGTTGCCGCACGGGATACCCTCGTCAAGGAGCTTGAAGCAGCCAAGTCAGCGGTGGAAACGACTAGGGCCGACGTTGAAAAGATGGTGTCCCAGTATAGAGACAATTCTGAGGCAGCTCAAGAACGTCTAAAGGCCATTGTCAAATACGTGAAGTGGCAGTCCTGGAGGGAGGCTCTCGAGGAGGTTTATGTATGGGGGTTCGATTTATCGACTGAGATTGAAAATTCTAAGAGGCTCGAGTCCGAGGCTAAGAAGTTGGCGTACCCCGAGGAAGAGGAAGATTTTGAGGGTCGGGCAGATCCGAGGACGGGGAAGACCTCGATGGTTCCGATGATGAGGCGGGCTCCGGCGAAGATCGGGCTTCTTAGGTGCTTTGTAGATTTCCCTTTTCTTTTGTTCTTTTATATTTTGGTTAATGTTGTTTGGCCTTTGTAAAACATTATGTATATATACAAGGCTTTTTCCCTTCAACAAATTTCAAGCTTGCCGAGGGTATCCTTTGAACCGGTTTAGAAAAATTGAAGACCTTATGTTTTGGTTACGAATCTCGAATCTCGGATGTCTCTGAGCCGTTCTATGACAGATATAGACTCTTAAAATTGGGTGTTGCCTAATGGGCTTATTACCTCGAGTCATCCAGGCTTGCCCGGGACAACAGTCCCTGAATGCGGATGGTCGTGGCCTTTGAAGTTCGAGCACGACCTAATAGATTTTATGCCCCCGGGCTTCGTAGCCTGAGCCATCCAGGCTCGTCCATGATGTCAGTCCTCGAGCGGGGACGATATCTTGGATTTTGATAGGGGTGGCCCTTGGGCCCGACATTTTTAAGGAACAAAATACAGTAATTTTATAAGAGATAAATATGTATCTGCAAGGTAGAAACTTTCTTTTATTTCTGTGCAACATACAAGATTGCAAATGTGTACAAGCTTCATGTTATGACTTAAGTGTTCTATGTGGACACGGTTCATTTGGCTGTTTGGCCCTTACAACAAATCCTATCCACTAAGTCCAGACTCGTTTAAGCACAAAGTTTCCTTCCTTGCTAAAATCACTACCCGAGGGTGACGACCCCCAGTATTCGAGACCGATCTTAGAGAGGTATCAGATACTATTGATGTGAACCTTGACTCCGGTTTATAGTCGTTCTTTAATTTTAAGTTAGCACGATCCACTATTCCCTCGTTAAAAACCTTGTCGGAAAACCCATTTGGGACCAAACCGGTAAAGTGCAATGCGTGCTTCCAGGCCTAATAGTTGCTTCATTCCTTGGACGTTACCTGCAAGAATTAATAGAATTCATAATATATTTAAATAAAACTAATAAATGGGGTAGTACCTTAGCAATAATATCATTTTAAGTGGGTTATGTTCCATTTGTTCGGTAGCCGCCCACCGTTCACCATTTCTAGTTTGTATGATCCTTTGATAGCGATATTGATAAATTGATATGGAGCTTCCCAGTCCGTTCCTAGCTTCCCTTAGTTCGGGTTCCAGGTTCTTAGTGTCACATTTCTTAACAATTCTAGGATCGTACTCAAGGCCCCGTCATCCGACTCTTCAATCGCATATCGGAACCTGAGATTCGGTTCTCCTACTTCGATTGGTATAAAAGCTTCAACATTATAGTACAGCGAGAATGAGGTGGCCCCGGTACTGGGTTTTGAGGTCATACGATATGCCCATAGGACTTCAGGCAAGATTTGCTTCAATTTCCCTTTGGCGTCGGTCAACCTCTTTTTGAGGTTTTGGAGTATGGTTTTGTTCGTGGATTCTGCTTGCCCGTTTCCACTAGGGTGATAGGGCTTTTATAAGATCCTTTTGATCTTATGGTCCTCGAAAAACTTGCTCACTTTGGTGTCGATGAACTCCTTCCCATTATCACACACGATCTGGCCGGCATTCTGAATCAGCATATTATGTGGTCCCATATGAAATCAATAACTTTCTTGTCTATGACTTTCTCAAATGCCTGGTCTTCTACCCACTTAGAAAAATAATCAGTCATAAATAAGATAAATTGAGCCTTATCGGATGCCCAGGGCAGGGGACCAGGCGAACAACGATGTTCATTCCCCATTTCATGAACGACCAGGGTGACAAGACCGAATATAGTAGTTCCCCGGACTGATGGATAATCGGAGCATACCTTTGATATTCATCGCATTTTTGCAGGAACTCCTTTGCGTCTTTTTCCATGTCGATCTAGTAGTAGCCGACTCTAATTATCTTCCGAACCAACGACTCAGCGATCGAATGATTCCCACACGTGCCCTCATGAAATTCCCTCAAAACATACTCGGTGTCCCCCGGTCCTAGACATATGGCGAGTGGGCCATCGAATGTTCTTCTAAATAGGGTACCGTCTTCGGATAAGCTGAATCGGGCCGCCTTCGTACGCAGAGCTCTTGACTCTTTAGGATCTGAGGGAAGTTTTTCGGTCTTCAGGTAATCTATGTATTTGTTTCTCCAGTCCCAAGTTAAGCTTGTCGAGTTTATATCGGCATAGACTTCCTCCACTACCAACGTCATGATTTGTACGATCGTCCCTGAATTGAATTTATCGTCGTCGATTGACGATCCCAAGTTAGCTAGAGCATCGGCCTCACTGTTTTGATCACGAGGCACATGTTGTAAAGTCCATTACCTGAACTGATGTAACGACACCTGTAGCTTATCCAGGTATCTTCGCATCTGTTACTATTTGAAGTCGAACGTCCCATTTACTTGGTTCACTACAAGGAGGGAATCACACTTAGCTTTGATCACCTCGGCCCCCAGGCTTTTAGCTAGATCGAGACCTGGAATCATGGCCTCATACTCGGCCTTGTTGTTAGTCAATTTTACAGTTCTAATATGTTTTCTAACTACATTACCCGTCGGTGGCTTTTACACGATGCCAAGCCCGGACCCCTTTGCGTTTGACGCACCGTCCGTAAAGAGGGTCCAGATTCCGGAAGAGGTCCTCGAGTTCAACAACAACTCCTTCTTGACCTAGGGAATTAGGGTCGGCATGAAGTCATCTATGAAGTCTGCCAAAATTTGAGATTTGATGGCGGTTGGGGGTTGATATTCGATATCGGAGCCGCTAATCTCCACAACCTATTTGGCCAATTGTCCCGGGAGCCCGGGTTTATGCATTATGCTCCATAATGGGTAAGTAGTCACAACACATATGGGATAGTATTGAAAATACAGTTTTAGCTTCCAAGAGGCGCTTAACAAAGCGAGCGCCAATTTTTCTGGGTGAGGATACCTAGTTTTGGCCTCGCCTAGAGTTCTGCTAATATAATAGATAGAAAAATGTGTACCTTCCTCTTCCCGGACTAGGACTCCACTTACCTCTACCTAAGATACCGCTAAGTACATGTATAACTATTCATCCGCCTTCGAAGTATGAAGCTAAGGTGGGCTCGAAAGGTACCACTTAAGTTCCTCCAAGGCTTGTTGGCACTGTGGGGTCCATGAGAAGTTATTCTTCTTCTTCAACAGTGAGAATAACCGATGGCTCTTATCGGAGGACCTCAAGATGAATCGACCCAAAGCAGCTATGTGTCCGGTTAACCTTTGAACGACCTTGACATTATCCACAACACTAATGTCCTCGGCGACCTTGATTTTATCGGGATTAATCTTGAGTCCCAGGTTGGACACCATGAATCCAAGGAATTTTTCGGAACCGACTCCGAATGTACATTTCTTCGGTTTTAGCTTCATGTTGTATTTCTTCAATATGTTGAAGGTTTCCTGCAAATGTTTCAAATGGTCCTCTGCCCGCAGGGACTTAACTAACATATCGCCAATGTAAACCTCCATTGATTTTCCTATTTGCTCTTCGAACATTTGATTTACTAGGCGTTGGTAAGTGGCACCGATATTTTTTAGTCCAAATGGCATTGCGTTATAGCAGTAGGTACCGCATTTGGTGATGAAGGACATTTTTTCCTGATTGTACGAGTCCATCCGAATTTGGTTATACTCGGAGTAGGCATCGAGAAAATTGAGGATCTCGTGGTCGGCTGTTGCATCGATCATGCGATCGATGTTTGGCAGAGGGAAAGAGTCCTTGGGGAATTCCTTGTTTAAGTCTTTATAGTCTACACACATTCTGAATTTATTCCCCCTTTTAGGGTCTATTACTACGTTTGCCAACCAATATGGGTACTTAACCTCCCAGATGGACCCTATTTTAAGGAGTTTAGATACCTCGTCTTTGACGAATGCGTGCTTGGCTTTGGAATACGTACTTTACCTTCTCTACTCGACCTAACGGAACTTCGGATCTAGGCTCAGCTTATGAGTAGTTATCTCCGACGGTATCCATGTCATATCGAGGTGGGACCAAGCGAAACAATCTATGTTATCTAAAATGAATAGAATGATTTTTTTTCCTGAGCTCAAGACATAACCCCGTGCCCAGGTATACCTTACGATCGGGAAAATGCTCGATCAATATGACTTGTTCTAGTTCTTTGACCGTTGATTTGGTGGCTTCGGAAGCATCGGGGATTATGAAAGACTTGGGAACTCCGTAGTCGTCGTCCTCACTTGTCCCCTGCTTCTCCAATTCGATCGTGGCTGGTGTCGGTAATTGCTATTTGGTTTCCTCTTTGGCCACCAGACTTAGACCCTTTGATGTCAAAAGTGCAGATACCTGGATCACCTCATCGACGGTGAACATTTCCTTTGTGGCAGGTTGTTCTCCATAAATTGTTTTAATCCCTTCTAGCGTTGGGAATTTAGCACATGGTGTAGTGTCGAAGGCACTATCCTCATGTTGTGAATCCATAGTCTCCCCAACAGAGCATTGTACCTCATGTCTCATTCGATCACGTAAAATTTTGTTTCCTAGATGGTTCTGGTGGTGTTCACCAGTAATGTTATCTCCCCTTTAGTGGTCTCACATGCCATGTTGAATTTGTTTAGAACTCTGACAGCATGCACGATTTGGTCTTTTAGACCTAGATGTTCCACAACCCTCGATCTAATGATATTGGCCAAGCTACCTGGATCAATTAACACTCGCTTAACTCGAGATTTTTTTATGAGTACAGATATTACTGGTGCATCATTGTGGGACTGCATGATGCCTTCAACTTCCTCGTCATTAAAATACAAGGTTCCTTCTAGTACGTAATCTCGAGTCTGTTTTTCCCTCGTGATGGATACTTTGGTACGCTTTAACATCGGCCCCTGGGGAATGTCTACCCCTTCAATGATCACGTTAATGACGTGCTTAGGCTCCTCCTCCTCGACCTGTTTACTAGAATCTCTATTCCTGAAATGGTTTTTGGCTCGATCGCTTAGGAACTCCCGGAGGTGTCCGTTGTTGAACAACCGGGCCACTTCCTCTCTCAATTGTTGTCAATCTTCTGTTCTATGGTCGTGAGTGCCATGATATTTACACATTAAGTTGGGATTCCTTTGGGCTGGATCTGATTGTAGAGGTCAAGGCCGCTTGGTGTCTTTGATGGGTACGATGGCAGGTATAATGGCAGTAGCATCGACATTGAAGTTGTACTATGATAACCTCGACACTTCCTTAGGCCCAGTGGGCCTATCGAAACTGTTTTTGCTCATGAGTCCCCGGTTATTTTGACCACGATCGCTTCTCCTTTCGCTTTTCACATAGTTTTGTCCGAACCCGTTACCCTTACGATCACTATTGTACGGTTGATACCGATCTCTATTCGACCTTGGTTCACGATCAATGGCTCTTTTGGATCTGTCACTAGATCGAACAGGATAGATAGATCCAGAAGGGGCCCCAATCTGGTCATCGTCGACCCTAATTTTTGATTGATACCAGCTATGCACATCGACCTAAGTTACAACTGGATATTCTACAAGATTTTGCTTCAACTGTTGGGAAGTCAATGAGCTTCGAGATTTCACAGAGTTTTGTCTAGACCCGTTACCCCTACAATCACTTTTGTATGGTTGATACCGATCTCTATTCGACCTTAGTTCACGATTGGTGTCTCTTTTGGATCTGTCACTAGCTCAAACGTGATAGATGATCGAGTCCAAACCCACACTACTATTGAGTAGCGAGGATGTCGATGCAATAATAACCCAACTAAGGTCGGAATTGAATTCACAGGGAGTTAATAGTTGAAATTAGGTTTATATATAGGTGAGTGGCGAGTTTTCAATCTGATTGCACTTCCACAAATTCGGTTAATGATTGCAATTAATAAAGCTAAGGACAATATTTTTGTTTTGGGTTTTTCAAATGTTTAAAGGGATTAGGGTCGTGACTTCTACCTAGGTGGTTATCTAACGGGTTGTAAAATATAGGGCAAGCTCCAACTATTTGGGATTGTAATATAGCTATCACACCCGGGTACTCACTCTATACCTCTCGGTAGTTTGGGTGATTTTTTCCAATTTGGCTTTCTCAAGTCCAAATGAGTATTCATACAAATCAAGTGATATTAGCTCAAGTCGGGTATTACTATCTCTAGGTTTAACCCCTTTAATTGGGTCTATCAATTTCTTGAGTTCACTCCAATTCCTTGTTAGCCTAGTTTTCCTAGGCTTAGTCCCTCTTTCTCAAGTAGAGACTAAGTCATATAGGCATGAATCAATGTTTGCAACCATTAATTCTTACGTTCTAGCAAGATTTAGGCTAAATATCACTAACCCAATCACTAACAAGCCCTAAATCAAACACCCATTAAATACCCACACTATGATTGGGTCACAACCCTAACTATGGATTTAGCTACTCATTAAAAAAAGCAAAAATTAAAGAAGAATTGAATATAGAATCCATAATATTAGATTATGGGAAGAAAATCTAGTGTTTAAAGATAAATCTAGTACAAAAATGCCAAAAGCAGTAAAAGTAGACGACTCGGGTACTCCTCTAAAACATAACCTAACCTTAAAATGAAAAAAAGTTCTATTTATACTAGGCAAAAAATATTTGACAAAAATGCCCCTGCGGAGGTTGTGCGGCCGCATAATTTTGAGTGCGGCAGCACACTTGCTTCTGCGGCCTCATAATTGTGGTGTGGTCCGCGCTCTTCATCTTTGAGTTCTGGCTTTGGCTGGATTTTTGCGGACCGCACAATTCTGAGGGCGGCCGCGCTCATGATTATGTGGCCGCATAAAAGTGATGCGGTCCGCACTTCCTTGACTTTGGCTTGAAATAACTCTCTGAATCTTCATTCTTGCGGACCGCACAATTGTGTGTGCAACCGCACTTGACATCCTGCGGCCGCACAATTTTGGTGCGGTCTGCACTCCTTCATTTTCCCCAAATGCCAACTCTCTGACTCATTTATCGCGGACCGCATAATTTTGAGTGCGGCCACACAATATTGGTGTGATCTGCACTTCTTTATGTTGCCAAAATACCAAGTCTCTGAATCTCATCTCTTGCGGATCGCATAATTTTGATCGCGACCGAACAATGATTTTTGCAACCACAGAATATTTGTGTGGTCCGTACTTCTTGAGTTGCACAAAGCCAAATCTCTGAACCTTCTTTTGCGGCCGCATACAAAATCATGCGGTCTACACAGTTTGCCTCTTTGTCTTGTTTGGTTTTTGTTCAACTTTTGACTCTTTCATGAGTTGATTTTGATTCCTTTGGCTCATATTGAACAATTCATGTAAGCAAGCACATTTCATTAGTATCCGGGAATACCTTTAAGCATTGTTTACCTAAAACACAAGTAAAAGAGAGCAAATAAGAGGTCAAAATCCCTACTTATCAACTCCCCCAAACTTAAGCTTTTGTTTGTCCTCAAGCAAATATGGTAATTCCCTCCTCCACTAGAAAAAAAAGGATATTTCAGCTGGCCTAAGGTGAATCAATCATGCATCAATTGGGACTAACAATTACCCTCAACACAAATGAATTATCAACAACACAATGTTTTGACTTTTGAGTACCATATTTCTAATGTGACACTAGAGCATCAAGAGTTGACTTTATTCATCAAGGAAGCTCGCTCTATCCCGTAGGTCATTGTGGATCCCATACTCCTACTCTTCTACTCTCCATGAGCAAATCTCACTTTAGAATGCAATACTCGAAACAAGGATTGTGAAGAAGTTCGCTCGTCTCTCTCAAAAGAATGTCACAAGTCCGGCTCTAAGTATCATAAGCTTGCCCCTTATGTAAATCACCACTAATGTAATGAAGTCTTTTATATCAAGGTAGGATTTGTTGGAATATGATTGTTTCATCTTTTCTTAAGCACTCCATTTTCTCTTTTCGGCTCATACTCTCTCGACTCTTTGAGTCATTTTCTTCTTCCTTGGGGGAACTAGAGAGACGTAATGTCACTCTTTCTTGATCATGAGAATCATTTTTCTCCCTTTCTATTTACTCCATGCCTTTCATCATTGTTTTCTTTGAATCCCTTCAACTTTCTACCTTATTCACTTTCTTTTTGAAAATTTTCTTTTTGGCCTTTCTTTCTTTTCTTTGCCCTCCCTTTTCTTCATTTCTTTTTCTTCTTTGTACCTTTTATCACTTTCAAATCCCTCATCTCTCCCCCAAACTTATGTTTTTTCCAATTATTTATCAAGAATGCTAAGGAAAGATCGGGTGCCAAGAGAGGGTCATTACAAAACGTATAAAGGTCTGTAACGTGGTTATTGAAAGAAAAAGGGATTCGGCTAAAAGGGGTTGACTAGGGATATCACATTTGTAGGCTATGGAAGTTTTCAAGTTTCAAATTGGATCAAGGAGGGCCTACAATCATTTCTAAAGTCGAGCTACATTTAGAATTTCGCCTAAACAAACATTGGGGGCAAGTTCTAGACTTATTGGCACGACAACTTGGACTTGCAATTCAATACCTCACCTCTCAAGCTATTGGATTGTTAAAGAGAATAGAGTCAATGGCCCACTACAACCCTAACTAAGATTGAAAATCACAAATGGCTCGATTGAACCACTCGATGATTGTTTAAGTCAGCACAAGAGTCTAAAGGTCACAACTAGAGCTATTTTATGCCAACAACTTTGTTTCTAACCATAAGGTCGAAGGTAATTGGGTTAGTACCAAGTGAAGCCTACTTGAGACACTTTTATTCATTACTACTATATTCACCAAAACGTAAAACAAACGGACTCAATCCCTTAATAAGGTTTTCACGCCATCCATCGTTGGGAAGAGCCACACGGTTCACACAACATCCACCGTTGGAAAGAGCCGTGACATTAAGAAAACCAAAGGCTTATTGTTCACACAAAACGTAAAAAGAAGCTAACAAATTAAAAGAAGCTACTAAAGTAAACAAAAAATTATGCTACTAAGAAAAAAAACTAAATAAGTTATGAAGTAAACTACGGAAGGTAAACTGAACATATACAAAATGAAGTAAGGCGAATATATACATAAGGTAAATTAATATATATATCAAATGGGGAAAATATATACATACCAAAGGGAAAATAAAGATAAAGAAAAGAAATAGTGTAATAGTTATTACATACCAAATGTCAATGTCAATCAAAATAAACCATCCCCCAAATGAAAATGAGCATTGTCCTCAATGCTAATCAAAATAAGAACAGGGAAAGGGGTAGAGGGTAAAGAAAACTCCCTATGTGTCTCAGTCTGCATGGGGTCCTCAGCTTGTGTGGTGTCCTCAGCCTGCAACACTCTCTATCTCTTCTAACTGTATCTCAACATCTCCTGACCAAGGAATTACTGGGTTGTTGAGCATCTGTATCAACTCCTCACCAGTGTGTATAGTTGTAGACGGCTCCTCAGACTGGCCGACTGCTGCCTCTGATGTCTCTGGCACTGCTACATGTGTTGTTGGGACTGACTGCTCCATGAGTAGGTCCAATGGAAGATCTCAGGCAGAAGAAATATTTTCAACCTCCTTGCACAGCTTGTCCACCGACTCCTTTGATGCCTGAGTCTTCCTCATCTTTTTCACCTATTTCCCCAAATCCTTGATGATCTTCCCATGCGTATCTAGAGTCTCTAGGATTTTCTTCTGGTTGTCCAGAATTTTCTTCAATGATTTCTCCACTGACGGAGGTACCTGAGGCTCTGCTGGAGCTGATGACTGTGCCGCAACAACACTGGATATGGCGATCAGCTTTGTGGTAGCTGCCTGCATCCAGTTGTTGAGACTCGCTAGTGTTTGGGAGACTCACGGTTCCTGGCGTGTTATGGAAATTTGTATCAAATTGCCACTATTATCTTTAGCCTCACGGTGAGCGCCAAACTGCTTACCCTCAAAATCGGATAACAATTAAATTTGTATTTGATTTTAAGAATATGTTGATTAATTTGATGCAAAACGATAAAATAAAGTTAGAATGGACAAGTAAAGATACAATAATTTCAAACCACGCGAGTGACGATTCCAGCCTTGGTGAAGCATTCACCCTCGATCCATGCTCACAGTGGACAATTTTGATGAATGAGAGAAAAAGTTTACAATAACAGCGGAAATAATAATATTTTTCCTTGGAATGCGTGTTACATACAGTCTAATTAATTATCAAACCCCCGTTTATATAGCAGGGGAATGCTAATCTAAGTACAACTCTATAAAAGGTAAAAAATCTTCTTTTTAACTCATTGCCGGTTCATCATCGATACATGCCGAGTTCCACGCCGTAATATTCCGCCGGACGCGGATATTACGGCCTTATGTTGGTCGTGTTCGATTACCCGAAGTCTTCCGAGATTATATTTGGATCGATCTCGACCCATGACCCCGATATTTTCGAAGCCAAACAACGTGCCCCTGGATTCTGACTCGATGAGACCTTTACTTCGATCCCGCTCCTTCGCAATTATCTTCGAGCCCGTTTTACCCTAATGAAAGTCAGGGTGTATCATGAAGCCTGTTTTCCCGCATACAACTAAAATATTTCGAACACATAAATTCGAGGTGCGAAAATAAGTCCAGCTTTCTAGTAAATGTCTTGTGGAAAGGAGGGTGGATTCATTTATCTCGAGAAAGACTTTTTCTTTTTGAAAAAATTGAAAAGGAAGTAAATGAAATAGTAGTTTAGATTTATGCCTCAAATGTGTCTCACGCGTTGCTGCTCCCTGGTCCATCAATAATGAAGTTTTAAAGTTAATATTTGATCTTTATACCAATCATATTATACTTATTGGTGGTGTTTGGTAAAAGTAATTTAAAAGCCTTAATCACAATCTACATATAAAAAAGAAGCAATTTAAATATTTTGATGTCATATCTTTGGCTTAATGATGCACGAAACGTGCAAAAATGATCTATATATAGGACTATTGTCTAATTAACAAATGTACTTAAAATTTTCTAGATGGAGAGGATTAGGTGTACCAACAAATCATTGTCCAAAAATAGTTACGTCTATACTAATTGCATGACTGTCATGTCTTGAACCTAAACTAGAAAACAATTATTATATTTATTTATGATTATTGCATGAGTACTGGTTAAACCTTAGAAAAGAATAAGAAGAACCAAGATGAAGTGCTTATTTGGCGATTAATTTCGAAATATGATACTTAATTCTCAAGTCAATTCATTTTTACTTGGGACAAGATGCGTTTGTATTCTAACACAAACTTTATCTACACCCGACAAACAATATATGCTTGTAATGCATGATTATATGCATTAATTAATATGTGATTTGTAAGTAATTTTCTTTATAATATGAATAATTTGTGATCATCTCGACTATTACAACAAATACAAATTATTTCTCATTTAAATGCAAGTATCATGCCTACTAAAGCTTGTGCAGATTACAGGAAATTATTAATCTTACAATATAAATCTTGATCTTCCATATATTTTTAATACAACTTTGTTACCCACTAACGTATGTAAATATTTTCTTTTTAATATTTTTAAAAAACAATGGAGGCTAAAACAGCAGAAAGTAAAAAAGAAAAGAAAAAAGGAACTGGCTAGAAATAAACCGTACATCACTAGAGTGCAAACTATTCCCGTTGATATTCTTTTAAGTGTCTTTATTTCCATCATTATATTCGTCGATTACTATATTGGAATATTTATCCTAATTTTTTGCGGTTACTTTCCTTGTCATTCTTTATTGTTGGCCACCACCACTTTATAAGAAGACCAGAATTTGCCAAGCCAGCAAACTAAAGTAAGAAATTATTCTTGGCACGATCTATAAATACATAACGTATGTTTTTAATTTTTATATAAACATTAATATTACTAAATCATAATTTATTAGTACACATTCTTGTTCTAATTGATAATTAAATATAATTAATACATATCATTTTACATAAAAATGGGGTGTGAGTAAGTTTTATCGTGATAACTCGTCCTCATTGCATTTTCCTTTTATGGACTTCAATTTGCTTTTTATATTTTCCAAGTAGTCTAGCAACATCTATATTTTAATATAGATCCATATTGGCAACTTTTGTAAGCTACAAGTAAGGCTTCTTTTAATATTCATTGGTCAACTAAAACTCTTGGAAGGTGTAACAAACTTAGATTTAGAAATGAAAACCAATATTTAATTAATTATTTTCCCTAGGCAGGTTCTTTTCAGTTGCTCTCCCCCCCGAGCTGTCCTCCTCGGCAGGTATCTAGAATTTTTTTTAAGGATGTTTAAATTTAAAAATAGTAAAAATTTCCCGATAAAGGGTATTTTTTAGCATGTATTATATACCTATAAAATATAATATTTTACCTATGTTGACAGCAGTGGCAGAGGCAGGATTACCGCCAAGGGGTTCAAAAAAAGGTAAGAAATTAGAAAGGTTGTAGCTAGTGGAAATAGAACCAATGACCTTACAAAAGTTTTGAACCCCCTTAACCACTAAGCTATGCTTTTAGGCCGCATCAAGGGAGTTCAAACATAATATATAGAGGTACCTTACATATACAGTTTAAATTTTCGGCGAAGGAGTTCGAGTGAACACCCTTGTGCCCCCCCTAAATCCGCCCCTGGTTGATAGTGCAATTTTTCGACGAAGTGTGATCAATTGATCACCCTTATGACCATGTGGCTTCGTCACTGGCTGCCCTACATCAAAAGAGTGCATATGCATCTGGTACCTTGTGCTTTAAACTATGTATTCTATTAAAATTGCTAGAGTTGCAAGTATTAAGCCACTTTCTTTTTGGTGGAGCAAAGCAAATAGTGAATTGGTTTTCTTGATTTGGAGGTGTAATACCCTCCACAAATCCAAGTTAAGAGACCATTTGAACATTACCAAAACAATATGAATAAGTCTTCTATCTAAAGAGAACTACAACTAACTTATATCTCATTGTTCAACAAACCACCATCTCTTGTGCAAATAAAAGCATAAAAGTAAAGCCAAGAAAATGAAAGAAAACTAGCTGAGCTAGCAACCTAAATGAATTCCAAAAGTTGAAGAATCTGAATTCTGAATTGACACCTCAACTTCCTATCCCTTTGCTTACCTTTCCATCTAAGCCCCCTTAGGTTACACTCCTCCCCCTACCTTGTTTTCCAACAACAAAAAGAGCAAAAGAAGGCAAAAAACACTTGATGGGGTTCTTTCTTTTCTCTCATTGTTTCAGAAAAATGGAAGCTTTGTTGATTATGAGTAGTAGTTAGTAGTTAGGCTATAGTATAGAGGTATTAGTGAACATGGGATCTATTGGAAATACAAATCCATGGGCACCTTTTGATAGTTATAAGGATTGTTCACAAGGGATTTGTAGTGTCTATTGTCCACAATGGTGTTACTTCCTTCTTCCTCCACCTCCTCCTGATGATGAATCAGATGATTCTACCACAGCTTTTTCCCCTCTCATCATAGCAATCATCGGTATCTTGGCGAGTGCATTCCTTCTTGTGAGTTACTATACAATCATCACTAAGTATTGTAGGAGGGGGAGGAACAGAAATGCAGCTACAGAGTTGGAAGCCAATCGAAACGAGACGCCTCAAGATCAATGGCAAGTTGCTAGTGCTGGATTGGATGAGTCAACTATTAAGGCAATCACAGTATGCAAGTTCAAGAAAGGTGAAGGATTGGTTGAAGATATTGAATGTGCTGTTTGTTTGAGTGAGTTTCAAGAAGATGAGAACCTTAGGCTTTTGCCTAAATGCAGCCATGCTTTTCATTTACCTTGTATTGATACTTGGTTGAAATCTCATTCTAATTGCCCTCTTTGTAGGGCTAATGTAGTATCATCTCCTACTCAATCATTACCTCCTCCTATTCCTTCTTCAGCAGCTCCTCCTCATTCTTTAAACATAAATGCTCTTCAATTTCAAAGACAAAATGACTTGATCTTAATAGTGGATGATCACGAAAGAATTCATCGCGAAGAGGTTGTTGTTAGCCTTGTTTGTGATGTTTCAACAAAGAACAGCTCAGGGGAAAATTCTGAATTCAGAAGATCAATGTCTTTAGGTGAATTTTCAAGGCAACATAATCTTCTAGTAGCTGATATGCTGAGAATAACTGAAGATAATGAGGAAGAATTTGTCTGCAATCCTGTTACTATGAAAAGATCTATCTCTACAGGAAGATGCACATTCTCAGGACAGAAATAAAGGCAAGGACTCTGCTGAAACATATTTTTAAGTCTTGGTTGGAACTCTGTAAATTCTTGAAATATACCAATTCTGATTTTTCTTCAGTTCCGGAATGATTATCTAATAAAAGTTTAACTTATAGCAAACTGTTATACTACTTTTCTAGTTAGAGTTTGATCTCAATCCTTAAACAATAGGAATGGCAAGTCTCTGATCTGATTACTACTAGTAAGTAGTAGTATTTTGATCCCTTTATTATTACAGGGTGTTTTTAGGAGTTATTGATGAAAATAAAGGGCAGCCCGGTGCACTAAACTCCCGCTATGCGCAGCGTCGAGGAAGGGCCGGACCACAAAAGTCTATTGTACGCAGCCTTACCCTGCATTTCTGCAAGAGGCTTTTTGGCTTGAACTCGTGACCTCCTGGGTGCAATGTGCAAGACATTGTATTAAAATTTCATACCTGAAACCATTTATTTAGAATCTTCATTATCAGCACTGCAGAAACTATAAAACAATGTAAATGAGTATACTAACACTACTGATTCTTTGTCCTGTTGATACTTTGTTTCAGATATATTTTGGTTCTTAAAAGATTGTCTTGTTCCAGATTGTACTAATGTAAGCCAAGTCACTCAAGTGGTAGGACCTCTAGTACCTCATTGAATGTAGAGTTCAAGATTTTTTTAGTAACTTGTAAGAACACATTGATCACACAGACATAAAAAAAATATGCCCCACTATAAGAATACAAAAAAAAAGGTTCTAATAGAGGTGTTTGAAACACTGATTTTGAACGTGTCAAACAGGAAATCCGTGGAATTGAGGGGTCAGAAACAGAAATCCATGTAAATACAAGTGTCAATTTGCCTATTAAGCTAAGAATTCTCATATATGACTAGCTGTAAAAGGAAATCCTCTTGACCAAACACATCTTCTTCGTTATTCATTCTGCTTTGTTTTGTGAAGCTGTAGCATTATCTGAAAATTGACACCTTTAAAAACTAAGGGGATCTTATAACCGTATACAAGCTGTCCCAATGGGGTAATATTAAGGAAATTTTACAGTAAAGGTGTATACCCTATTTATTATAAACTAAAATTATTTTAAAATATTATTTTCTATAGCTACTGTTTATATTTCATAGCAAAATAAGTATTTATATACTACCATCAGGGCATGAAATAAGGCATAAAATACGCTATTTATATTTTTCATCTCTCTTAGACAGCTCTACATACCTATTGTTAAGGTGATTGTTGTTACTGTATTCATGAATACATGTGCATACAACTGGATTGTCCTGATTTTAGGCGTTTTTTTATTGTTGTATTCATGAATACAGCAGCGCGAATACATGTGAATACATGCGCGTACAACTGGACTGCCTTGATTTTAGGCACTTTTTGCTGTTGTATTCATGAATAATGGCGCGACATGTGAATTGTCATGGGCGGCTTTCCAGTCATGCCCCATGACCCCTTGGACGCGCCTCGTGGCGTCGTAGCAAGCCTCCCAACGCCTAGCGCCATGGACGGCCCCGTGGTCTTGGCCGCGCCAAGTGACAAGCGTGCATGTGCCTCTGTCGCCCCACCGATTTCCCACGCTATCGCCCAACCGCAAGCAGCTTCCCACAGCGCCGCGCGCGCAGATCGTGATGCCTGAGACAAAGTTGCTGACAACGAATTTGTTTCTACCTTTGTAGAAAACTAAGTCCTTTTCCTTGTAAATATAAAGTAGTTTTATTCCATGTACTTTCATTATGTTTATCTAGCGTAGTTTCGTCTACTCATATAACTTTGGTTTATTTTTTTTAAGCATTATTAGGGGATATCAAGCAATCAAAAACTTTCTAGCAAGCAATTCTCTGTACTGGTGTCTCTACCCCTCGACACTGCGTTGCCTTCTTTTTGTAATAACTTTCATTAATACAATCAAGCCTTTATTCAATTCTCATTACTATTCTCTCAATTATTGGCATTGGTTTTTCCGCACGGCACTAACAATCTCATCTAGCGTGTGGAGGGGACGTTACTCGGCGGACAACAACCACCCTGACATCGGTTGCTTAGCCTTACGTCGCCCTTCCAAAGAATCTCAGGAAGGCGCCGCGTAACAGAATACACGTGCGTACAGCTGGACTGCCCTGATTGTAAGCATTTTTTTACTGTTGTATTCATGAATACAACAGTGCGAATACATGTGAATACATGCACGTACAACTGGACTGTCCTGATTTTAAGTGTTTTTGTTGTTGTATTCATGAATACACGGCGCAAATACATGCACGTACAGCTGGACTGCCATGATTTTAGAAACTTTTAATGTTATATTCATGAATACAGCAACGCGAATACATATAAATACATTACCGTAACAACTGAACAGTAACTATAGAAAATAATTATGTATATAGTAGCTATAGAAAATTAATAGCCACTATTGTTTAGTGGTTTCTGAAAATTTCTCTAATATTAATTAGTACACTCATACTAGTTAGGACACTTAATTAGTGCACAAGGTAAGCCCATTTTTATTTGTCTTTGGACTCTTTTAGCACCTTTGTGAGATTCTTAAGATTTAAGCTGGATAATTAACAAACCTCATATTGAGGACTTGGAATTTGATGGGAACTTAGGAGTTGGAAAGGGAGATCCGCCCCGAAAATAAAGTTAATAGCCATAAAATGGTATTTGGTGTTGGACTATTTTAAAGTAGTGATTTAGGGTGCTTAAGAAGTAGTATATACATTTCCTCAAAATTCATAACATGCCATCATCATTACCAATGTTTATTTATGTGCATACATGTGCTATCGAAACCGGCCAACACCGACAAGTCTTTTTTTTTGTTGGTTGGTATTATACTCCGTTTCAATTTATGTTAATTTATTTTCTTTTTAGTCCGTACAAAAAGGAATGATCACTTTCCCTATTTGAAAATAACTTACCTTTATTTATGATTTATAGCCACATAATATATATGTACTTTATTTTACACCGCAAATTTGAAAGTCTTATCTCTTTTCTTAAACTCCGTACTTAATCAAATGAGTTCACATAAATTGAAACAGATAAAGTAATTTATATTAGTATCTAGCTAAATGTAGCTGTTTCTTTATTGATATCATTAATGTTAATACTATTTATAGTTTACTTGGCCAAGTTTCTCCAAGGCTAAAAGTATTTTTTTAAAATATTATTTTTCAAAGTTAAAGTGTTTGGCCAAGCTTTTAGAAGAAAAAAATATTTTTAACTAGAAGCAGAAATAAATAGCTTCTCTCCATAAGCACTTTGAGAAAATCACTTGGTAGTACTGAAAATGATAAAAAGTGCATATATTTTGGTATATTTACATATTAATTCTTGTGTGAGTTACGGGAGTTCACGTGATTTTTGAAATGAAATATGCTCATTATGTGTTTCTTAATGTGTAGGAACGAGTTTGAATGATAAATGATCAAAATGTGACATTTGACGCAAAAAAGAAGAGGTGGAAAGAACTGGGAGCTCGTCCAACCTCGTGTGTGGCACGAAAAAAGGGCGCGAAAAAGGAGAAAATTGAAGGAACAAAACAACGAAGTGAAGCAAAGGAACGAATCATTTCGCGAACTGGAAAATTGCAAAAGTTGAGTCCGCGTACATGGGCGCGCTGATGCGCGAAGAGAGACGCGCCCTCCAGTTCTCCTATCCGATTTTGGATTGCATTGGACGAACCTCCACCCTACCTAAATCATATAAATACAGTCTAAATATACTTTTGCATAACTTTGGAGGAGGAGACACTCTTTGTGGTTACACAACACCTTTGGAGGCAATAATACACTAGGAGCAAGGAGGAAGATTCAACCACGAGTTTTTCTTTTTTCTTCCCGTTTTCTATTGTTGGTTATGAATTTTAGTTTTGTATATTCACATGCTACTATGAGTAGCTAATTAATTATTTAGGGCTTTAATGGAATATTTTGTAGGATGAATTCTTGTTAAGTTTAAATATAATTTAGCCTTTGAATTTCTTTACTTGTTCAACTACGTGTTTATTTCTGTTGATTGAATGACCATCAATTGACCATGTCTATTTGTTATGTATTGCTTAGGAAAGAGTACATATTTAGGTATTTGTTGAACATCGTCACTCCTAACGTGTGTGAGGAATCAATACATCAGGTTTAAAGGTGGGTTTAGGAATAACAAAGCCTTGATGTGGTCATAGTGAGCGGTAAGATTGTGCCAACCAGCGTAGTTCGGGAGAATATGTCTAGTAATTGTGGTAGTTGATCGAGAGAGAATTACGACACCTAAAGTGCTCACGATCAGTAGAGAATAATTAGACGAAATTATAGAAGACGTAGCGGGAAGGATTCTGACAGTTGGGAAAATCATAACTCTAGACCTCCTTAATCTTGTTTCCAACCCTTATTATCTTTAGTTGTTAATTTACTATTTTAATTTTTAGACATAAGAATCTTAATATTCATAGCGTAGGAATTATTCAATCTTCTCTTCTTGGTGATAATGAACAATTGTAGCTAAACCTTAGTTCTCTATGGGATTTGATTCCAGACTCTTAGACCGGATTATATTTGCAGCAACCAATAATTCTTTTTAGGACTAGAGTTGGGCGTGATCAAGTACTTTTTACAGCTTGGCCAAAATTAGTTGCTGCTCAGAAGTGCTTTTTAAATTAATTAGCCAAACATAAACTGCGTCTCACCAGAAGTAATTTAGAAAAAAGCATTTTTTTTTAAAAATACTTAATAAAATAAGTTAATTTTAGAAGCGTGGCCAAACAACTGTTATTCGACAAAGAAGTACTATTGAACACAACTATATGTATGCACTAGTATATACACAACTATATGTATGCAATAGTCAAATACATATTATGTCTTACAAAAGTACTTTTTGTGAAAAAAGTACTTTTCAAAATAAATTAATTTTTGAAGCCTAGCGAAACTTGCTATTTATCAAGATTCCTTAACAAGTTAGAGGGAAAAGTGCAGTTGGTAAGCTAATTTACAAACATCCCACCTCCTTTTCCGAGTTTGTCCATAAAAGCGTGATAGCTTAGGGTCCGTTTGGACATAAGAACTTTTTTACTTTTAAAAAAAATTATACTTTTTTTTTTCGAAATTAATGTTTTGGCCATAAAATTTTTCATTTTCAATTGAAGAAGAATTTTGAAATTTTTCGAAAATTTGAAAACTCGAAAAAGTTATTTTCCAAATTTTCACTCAGACCACTCACAAAAATTCAAAAACTACTCAAAATTATATTCATGTCCAAACACAACTCTAATTTTTAAATACCATTTTTCACTTTATTATTTTAGAATTTTACAATTCTAATGTTCATAGCCCACTAAGTCTTCGTATGAGAACTGACGCTTTCGAAATTGAAGGTACTTTATCCTTACTTCCTTAGCTTTATTTGTGATTAGATCAAATTCGCATAATTGAATTAATTATTGGGGGCCAACGTGTTTATCAAATAATTTGAGGACCAATATCTATATTAAGTCATAACTTAGGGATTAAAATAAAAAGGAAACCTTATCTAACAGAGTGATAATCTCACTAGAACGAGGTGCTTGTACAATTTTTTGGATCGATAAAAATTCACTAGTTCAACAAAGCAGTATTATTGAACATAACTATATGTATGCACTGGACCGGCCCAGGACCGCAACCTATATGGGTAGTGGGTCTAAACGGTTTTAACTGTTTAAGATCGGGACCGGGAAGGTGGGCCTGGTAAGTGGGCCGGTCCTATGCTTGAGGCTGCGAGATCGAGACTGAGACCGTTTGAGATCGGGACCGACCGGTTCTAGCGGCCCTAAACGGTCCCAACGGCTCTAATTTTTTAAAAAAAATCTGCATGTTTGGGCATTTAAAATATAGTCGTTTCCTCTGCCAAAATAGTTGTTGGCTATTTACAAAATAGCCATTTAATCCCCCCCTCCCCCTAACTTTGTTTTAACCCCAATTTTTTTATAATTATATATTTTTCCTATTTTCAACTATAAATACCCCCTCATTTTTTTTCCCTCACAAAATCATCAATCTCTCTCTAATTTTCTTCTATAATTGCTTACTTTATTGTTACAATTTGTGAAAAAAATGTGAAGTTGGTGAATTGAAGTCTTCAAGTCTTCAACGATAATTAATTTTCAACAAGTTGTTCGTCAATTCGGTAAACTCTTTCCAACTCTTAAGTGTTAATATTATAGTTTTGTTTGTTTTATTTACTTTGTATTGCTTGATTAATTAAGATGGCTTATTACTTTAAAAAATATTTAGTAAAAATAAGGAAAAATCCAAGAGTGGTGAATCTAGTGGCCAAGTTGTTCCTCCTCCACTTCCCCCGACTCCCCGGTCCAAACCCCATACCCGTCCTACACTTGCTATTCTTGATAGCGATAATAGTTTATTATAATTTACCGAGAGTCAATTTTACCATGATATTGTACCGTTGAACAATTAAACCATGAATACATGAATGCTCTTTATGGTAATCCAACTATTGAGGAAAATGATGATGAATAAATCGATTTTGATGAAATGCAACCGGATGACGATACACTCACTAGTCTTGTTCCTGAAGTTAACTCAACTAATAATAATCCAAATGATGCCCCGTCTGACCCTTCTGTTTCTGCCCCTACTTTTTCTAGACAACCTTTTAAACGGATAGAAACATCTATTGTTTGGCCATTTTTTACTCAACTAAGAGAAAAAAATAAGGATAAGTATAAAACTTGTGGCAAAGAGTTAGCTTTAAATATATTGGAGGTGTTTTTTTTTTGGGGGGGGGGGGGGGGGGGGGGGGGGGG
>MDKH01100410.1:0-17588 GCA_005239495.1 Nicotiana undulata
CAAGCTCTGCGATCGCGGGTCTATGCATGCGATCGCACTGAGTATTTTCCTCCAGCTGCCCAGTCCCACTTAATACACTATGCGATCGCGGAGTATGCTATGCGATCGCTTAGTGCAACAGACTACCCCCAGACACGAGGCTTATGCGATCGCGGACAACACCATGCGATCGCAGAGAGTAAGCTTTGCCCCCACTAGCCTAATGATGTGCGATCGCGGATGTGCATATGCAATCGCACTGAAGGAAAGGCCTGACACCAGAAACAGGAGAAACACCAGATTTTTAACTTAAAATCATCCCGTTAGCCACCCGAAACTCACCCGAGCCCTCGGGTCTTAAAATCAAAAACACACACGTCTCCCAATACATCCTACAGACTTGTTCAAGCATTTAAATCATCAAAATATCATCAAAAACACGGAATTAAATCTCAAAACTCTTAGAAATTTCTTAAACTTCATAAACTTCTAAATTTCCCATTTTTAATACGAATCACGTCATTTCAAGTCCGTTTTACACCAAATTTCACAGATAAGTCACATAACATATAACAAACCTGTTCCGGGCCCCGGAACCATAATACGGGCCCGACAACACGGTTTTCACATAATTATTCATTTTCAAATTCCTTTATTATTTTCAGAAAACAATTTTCTTTAAAAATTCATTTCTCGGGCTTGGGACCTCGGAATTCGATTCCGGGCATATGCCCAAGTCCCATATTTTCCTACGGACCCTTCGGGACCGTCGAATCACGGGACCGGGTCTGTTTACTAGAAATATTGACCAAAGTCAACTATATTCATTTATTAATTATCAAAACTCATTTTTATCAAATTTTCACATAATAGCTTCCCGGCTACACGCCCGGACTGCGCACGCATATCGCGGTGAGACTAACGGAGGCTCTCGGAGCCTCGGAACACAGATATAGCTTAAATTACGTAAGATGACCTTTTGGATCATCACAGACTCTGGGCCTGCTTGGTCAAAACACGAGGTTCGGACCAAAACCCGATCACCCATTCACCCTCGAGCCCGAATATATAATTTGTTTTGAAATCCAACCCCAAAAAGAGGTCAAATTCCCAAATAATCAAAAAGCCTAAACTCTACCCAAATCCCTAATTTTCTACCCTTAATCTCATATTTTTAGGTCTAGAATCTAATGGGTGTTGATAAAAATGAAGAAAACGAGTCAAAGATTACTTACCTAAGAGGTTATGGTGAAGAAGTTTTTCAAAAATCGCCCAAAAAGTGTGGAGAAGAAAGAGTTTGTGAAAAAATGGGTTTATTCCCGTAAAGTATTCTGTTTTTGAACTTAGAAACGACCGGGCGAATTTTACTCTTCGCGTTCGCGAGCCCCTGGCCGCGTTCGCGAAGGTTTAACTTTTTGGACCTATGCGTTCGCGAGCATGGGGTGGCGTTCGCACAGGTTTAAGTGTACCCAGCCCCCCAGGTCCCCTCTTAGGCTGTGCGTTCGCGACCATCCTGGTTCGTTCGCATAGCTGCTACTATTTTACCCTTCGCATCCTTATGGGTGCTTTCGCATAGCTTTAAAAATACTGCCTAACCCCCAAACTCCCCGGTACTCTACGCGTTCGCGTCAACATGGGTGCGTTCGCGTAGAGCAATAATCCTATACTCCGCGTTCGCACCCTAGGCCATGCGTTCGCACATCACTAACCACCCCCTTCCCCGCGTATGCATTGCGTTCGCATGGTTCCCCATGCGTTCGCATAGGGTAGGCGTCCAGACACCAGAAAACAGACTTTACACCAGATTTTTGAGTTCCAAAACACCCCGATACCTATCCAAAAATCACCCGAGCCCTCGGGGTCCAAACCAAATATGCACACGACCTAGAAAACATCCTACAGACTTATTCGTGTAATAAAATCACCAAAATAACATCATAAATATCGAATTAAACCTCAAAATCAATGAAATTTCTCAAAACTTCTTAAAACATCAAATTTTGCATTTAAGGTCGGAATCACGTCAAATAAATCCCGTTTCTTACCAAACTTTACAGATATGACACAAATATTATATCGAACCTGTAGCGGGATCTGGAACTAAGATGCGTGCCCGATACCACAGGTTTCACATAATATTTCATTTTTCAAAAACCTTTATATTTTTCAGAAAATAATTTCTTTTAAAAATTCATTTCTCGGACTTGGGACCTCGGAATTCGATTCCAAACATACGTCCAAGTCCCATATTTTCCTACGGACCCTCCTGGACCGTCAAATCATGGGTCCGGGTCCGTTTACCAAAAATGTAGACCAAAGTCAACTTTATTCAAATTTCCACACAAAATTATCATTTTTATCAGTTGCTTCCCGGCTACATGTCGGGGCTGCGCACACAAATCGAGGTGAGATAGAAGGAGGTTTTCACGACTCTGAAACATAAAATTAGCTAGAAATATACGAGATGACCTTTTGGGTCATCACACACACACACACACACACACACACACACACACACACACACATATATATATATATATATATATTTGGAAAATTTCCAGGAAAACCGTAGTTGCTACCCTTCAGGTGCGCACTGGGAAGCCTACTCACTGCGTAATAGCTCGCAAACCACACAAGAAATGTAAATCGTACTAGGCAAGCCCAGTGCGACAAGCTCTGACTGAGGAGGCTGTCGGTGAGGGAAATGGATCATATGTCTCCCATGTAAGAAATCACTCACCCAACCAACCCAACCAACCCTTGCGAGCTCCAATTGCCTATAATGCTTATAGAATAATGTTAATAACTCATGTTATTATTGTTTCAGTGGAAAAAAGATTATCAAAACTAAAATTAATAAAATTTTACCTAAGATCAACAATGTCTCAAGAGAGGTTAAATAGATTAGCTATATTATCAATTGAGAAAGGCTTATTATGAGAAATTGTTAATAACTTTGCATCTAAAAAAAAGCTAGAAAATAGACTTCAAATAAAAAATACTACTTTTTTTTTAAAGTTAAGGCCCTTTATAAAGTCTGGCTTTAGACCACAAAATTCGTTGGGCCGCCCCTGCCCAAAACAGATTTTAGTCACTACAATCAATATAGAGCATAGAGTTTTTATATGTTCGGTCAAACCCAATGACTTTGGTCCAAACTTTGTATTTATCTTTAGAAATCCATTGTCATAAATTATTATATTTGAATGCAGTAATTAAAAGAGCTAGAATTTCTACGCATAAACTTCAAGTCATGACTTTGCCTCTGTATACATACTTTTGAATTTTGAAACTTTTTGTTATACACACGTATATAAAATAGTATGGACTAACCAGTTTTCCGATTGGTAATTGAAAAATAGCCAGCGTTTGCAAAGTCATTGAAAAATAGCCACTATTTTGCTGTAACACGAAAAGTTCAAGCATAATATACTGGAGATTGGTGCACCTGTGTATGAACTTCTAGCATATTATGCTCGAACTCTAACACATGAAAAGTTCATAAATAATATATTGAAGATTGGATCACTTGTGTATGAACTTCCAACATATTATACCGGACTAGTATATTATACTGAAACTTCAGTATATTACGGTAGAATATTTTCTGGATTTTAAACAGTTTTTTCTTTCATATTTATATTTACATGAAAGGTGACTAAAATTTGATTATATTCGAAATTGCACCTATTTTTTAATTATCACTCGTAGATCTCGCTATTTTTGAATTTCACCCCATATATATATATATATATATATATATATATATATATATATATATATATATATATATGGGGGATGAGGTTTACGTTGAATCTGTTCTCTAAGCTGGGCTTGGGCTTCATGAATTGTAACTTTACACCCGTAGTCAGTTAAGGATTTTTAGCATTAAATTTAGGGAAACTTATATAAATGTCCCAAATAAATCTTAACTTACCAACCTCTAGCCATTAGTCATAGAGTTACCAAAACTAGCCAACAAAAATTGAAAAATCAAATAATAGGGTTCTTTCTCTCAAATAATTCCTCCTGAGCCGTGGGTGTATTGGAAACAGCCTCTCTGCCCTTTCGGGGTGGGGGTAAGGCCTGCGTACAGATTACCCTCCCCAGACCCCACTCTGTGAGACTTTACTAGGTAGTAGTTGTTGTTGTTGTTGTTATTTCTCTCAAATAATTACATGCAAAAATCACCTTTCATATTTTTAAGCATGATTAGCAACACTAGATACAAGACGGAAAGTAAATTTCATGGATGAGGTAGCAAATAAGGTGATGAAATACAAGAATATATATAATATTCCAAAAATCTAAACAAAAAAGAAAAATTTTCAATGGGTATAGTTGAAATTCATTAAAATATATAGATAAGTCAATATACAAAATTTGAGGAAGATTGGAGGTGATTTGGACTGATTTTGTATCAAAATTCGTAATTAAATCGAGTTCAAAAAACTACTCTCTTATATATTCTCTTTAAAAAAAACTATTCGCTTATTTTGGCTTCCCTCCCCCTTTCTCTCCTTGTATTTCTTCTTCTATCTCTTCTCTTTCACTCTCATAGTTTAAGAAAAATTCTTGCAAATTACGCAAAAAAGTCAGTGGGAAGAAAAGGTAAGGTTGATCTTACATTAGAGAAAATCAAAATCAAAAACTAAGAGAGAAAAAAAAAATTATTTCAACTTTATTTTTCTTTTCTCTTTTTTTTTTTGGTTGGATTGAACGAGTAAGTGTGATTGAAATTGGTTGAAAATACCTAAATGAGGCTATATACAAAATTTAAGCAGGATTAGACTGGTTTTAGGTAAAAAAAAACCGGACCTAAAAATCCAACCGCGACATATGTATATCATATTGTATATAGTATATACCAATGTATATCACATACAGGTTTTTAAGGACGTCTGTGTATATCAGTTTGTATAACGTGTATATAACACACTATTTTTATGGACGCCCGTTTATATCACATTGTATATCGTATATATAACCCAATCTTTCATGGATATACACAGATACAAATATACACATGATATACATGAGATATCACTAATGTAAATAGAGATATAAATGCAGAGTCATCTTGAACTTGAGTTTTCAATCTGAAATGTTTTATACGAAGAAAAAATGAAATCTTAAATATATATTTGGTCAATATACACATTATTAATATGTTATACACGATGATATGCAAATAATGTAATTATTAATGTGTTATATATATTTGAATATACAGATAAAAAAACTAAAAGAAATAACTAAAAAAATTGGAAGTTTTTTCGGATACTACTGAAGAAATGGAATCTAATTTCTAGGATGATGGTTGCCATGAGAGACGAGCGATATGATTTTAAATAGTTTTTGCTATTTTTAAAGAAAATAATTTTGATGAATTTTATTTTTAGGATGACGTTTGAACCATTAAAAGAGAGAGAATAACTTTAAACTATCATATGTAAAATGTTAAAGGGATTTTTTCCTTCCTATACGATATATGAAACCTTATTACCAAATATGTGCATAGTATGTAAATTACCCGCCTAGTCCACATTTTTCCTACAATTTATATACCATTCGTTAATTAGTATTTAATAGGGCAGATTCTTCCCATAATAGCGTGCTAAAAATCAGGAAGAGAATCTTGTGATCGATTTAGCGACATTAAATTCAAAAACGGAAAAGGCTTATCTCATCTGCGAAATTTTCTCTTAAACTACAATTCAAATAATTAAAAAAAAAATTACGAACAACTTCAACAAACTGAAATCAAATTGTAGAATTCAAATCTTCGAGATTTTTCGTCACACCAGAAATCAAATTGGCGACCATATGTTCAACAAAATCAACTCAAACCGTAGATACTCTGTTCTTCATATTTTTTTCTCAATCGACAAATCAAAAAAACGAAAAAATATAGAACAATATCTCAGCAACAACACGCAATCATGTCCAAAATCCCAATCATACTACAATAGAATGGGAAAAATCTGATTATAAAAAATGGGCCTCATCTCTGTATTTTTAGAGAAGAAGAAGGAATGGAGAAGAGGAAGAAAGGGGAGGGGGAAAACGGTGCTGGTCTTAGGAATTAGGGATAGCTGATTAAAATTGTTATGTTACAAATTCTATGAAAGTCTGATTTTATGTTAATATCTACAAAATTCCTACATATCTACAAATAAACTACAAATCAGTTTAAGTATGTATAAAGCAGTATTGTTTTTAAGGGTATCTTTAAAATTACTACATTTATACTACAATTAAACTACAATCTATGTTTTAAAAAAATGTTGACTACAAAATTTTCTCTTCATCTACAAAATTTTTACAAAAAAACTACAAATCGGTTTAAGTATTGTATAAAACTGTATTGTTTTTAAGGGTATCTACAAAATTACTACAATTATACTACAATTAAACTACAATCTATATTGAAAAAAAATGTTGACTACAAAATTTTCTCTTCATCTACAAAATTTCTACAAAAAACTATAAATAAACTACAAATCAGTTTAAATATTGTATAAAGTTGTATTGTTTTTAAGGGTATCTACAAAATTACTACATTTATACTGCAATTAAACTACAATCTATGTTGAAAAAAATATTAAGTTTAAGAATTGAAACAACTTAGTCGGGGATAATGATAGTTTGATAGCTTCTATGCTTCTTTCCTCCCTAATCACTTCCATCCAATGTCAAAGATTTTTATTTTAAAGCTTAAAGGAATTGAACAGAGAAATAATCAAGTCAATAATCAACATTCCCCGTAGTTTTTTCGCAATAGGTTTGAGTTTTTGATATTCCAAATTGCAGATTTCCGTACAAGTCATGATGCATCAGGAAGTTTACTCTCAAATAAAATCTTACCCCGCAAAAAGAAAAAGCACAATCAAATACACAGTTATAGAAAATGGGGAAAATCTGATTATAAAAAATGGGTCTCATCTCTGTATTTTTTTAGAAGAAGAAGGAATGGAGAAGAGGAAGAAAGGGGAGGGGGAAAACGGCGCTGGTCTTAGGAATTAGGAGGAAAGAGAAACGTAGAATATATGGACACTTTTAATTAAGGAGTAAAAAACTGCCCATTAATTATACCTCTAAATTAAATATGGTATATAATTGGTAATTTGATATACTAAATGTAATTAAGTCAAATCTTAAATATTGAGAGTAATAAGGTTTCCTATATGGCATTGGGAAGTAAAAATTCCAATCTTAAAACATTAGTTTTTTTACGTCAATTGGTGGACCTAGTTATCATGGCGTGCCACATCCCCCTTAAATAAGGTTCCCAAATGGGCTATATGTGAACTTGCCCCTTGCGAAGCCCAAACATCGAAATTTAAAAAAGGCTAGACACGGTGACACGGTGACACGTGGCCGTTTACTATTGGTGCATACGTGTTGGAGTCGTCTCTTATTGGTTACTTAGCATTAAAACCACGTCGCAGTTTAATTCAGTCGTAAGATTTCATTTTTCAACCGTCGGGCCCCAGTCCCTGGTTCAGCTCAGCAAAAATTCACAGAGACGACAGTTAATCCTGTTGAATCTCTCATAGAACAAATTGCCAACTGAAAAAAGCAAATTCCAGATTGTTCGATTTCTTCGAGCAGTAGATCTGTTTACAAACCCTAGATTTTCTAGGGAATCAATCGATATGGCGCACGGAAGATCAAAATTGCTCTTTTTATTGTGCTGTTTATCATACACTTTAATTGCCATTGCGTCGTAAGCATTTTTTATTTAATTTAATTTCACTATGTATTTGTTTGTTTATAATTTGGTGTGCGAAATGTGTTTTGTTTTCATTCTCATGAAATTTGTTCAATCGTTACAGGAAGAGTTATTATGACATATTGCAAATTCCGAAAGGCGCTTCGGACGAACAGATCAAACGTGCTTATAGGAAGCTTGCTTTGAAGTATCATCCTGATAAAAACCAGGGAAATGAAGAAGCTAATAAGAAATTTTCAGAAATCAGTAATGGTATATCTCTTATAACCTATTAGAAGTTGTTGATTAGAGAAATTATTGGGTATTGCAATGAGAAATTCGTATATGCGGTACCAACTAGAAGGTAGTTCTTACTAGGAAGACTCTTAGTATATTAAAGATGAGTTTTAGTTCTGTGCAGTGTTAGTGTGCAATAGGTAAATTTTAAAAACAAGCCTGATACGGTAACCTGAAAAGTAGAAAAGTAACCCCTAGTGTTAGATAACACTTAAGTGCAATATTGAAATATTATGGACCTAAACGGAGCATTTAGGTAAGAGGATTTATACAACCAATTCCAACTAGCTTGTGGTTGAGGCATATGCGCTGATATACAGTGGATATAGGGTTTATGTAGCCGACCTCGGCTAGTTTGAGACTGACTCATAGTTCTTGTTGTTGCATTTTTTTTTTGGATATTGAATGCTTTATTAGATGATATTTTAACATAATTAAATTAAATGGGTCTGTATAGAGCAGAGTGGATGTAGAGGATTCATATAGGAAAATAATTGATGGTACAGTTGTTGTTGTTGCAATTTTTTTGTTTTGGATAATGGGCGCTACTAGAAACTGACTAGATGATATTTTTAGAGTAATTTTTGAAAAGAAATAATGGGTGCCTATAGAGTGGTGCAAATATGGATACCATCCCAGCTAGTGGGGATTGAGGCGTTGTTATTGTTACTTATGTGGCTTGTTAGTTCTAAATTGTATAAGTTTGAAAGATTAGTTTTCTGTGGTACTCATATTCTTGAGTGATTAACAGCTTATGAAGTGCTGTCGGATAGTGAAAAGAGGAATATATACGACCGGTATGGAGAAGAAGGTGTTAAACAACATGCTGCCAGCGGAGGCAGAGGTTCAGGAATGAACATGCAAGACATATTTAGCCAGTAAGTTGATGCCCTTTATTCCACGTTTTCCCCAACTTCATTTGGTTCTGTTTTTCTCTTTTGTCATTGTACCTGCGTAATTTAGTGCATATACCTAGTGCGCAGCAACTCCGAGTATAGAGGATTCATATAGACTTCAAACTATTTCTGGGATTGAGGCGAAGTTGATTGATATTGATGGACTTTGTATGGAGAAACTTGTCTACTTTTGCAAGTTATAAGAAATAAACTATAATCTGTATTTTGCGTAAAGCTACAAGATATAAGTAGACATGAGGTGAGACTTTTAACACATTCATCAGCTTTAATTGACTAATCTCTAGCTGATTTTGGTAAAGCTATGTCAAAAGGATATTGCTCATTTAATTACTGACTCGTTATAAGGGTAACCTTAACGCCCAACGGGTATTCAGCATTTTTCTTTTAAATAGCATGTTTTTGGTTTAATTTACTGTTTATTCATCCACACCACCAAAGATTGGTTGGTATTCCATATCTGGTACCTTATTCATACCCTGAGGTTAAAGGCTTCTACATAAACTTATTTCCCTCCATTTAGTTGTCCAGCGAAATCTCTTTATAACAGTATAAGTTACCTCAGTTACTTGTAAGTTCATGTGAAAAATGTAGCGAAAGCCAATGAAATTTTATTTTTGATGTGATATGAAAGAATGAAGTGTGAATTAGTTTACGTTATAGCTATATGATTTAGATATGGATAACAATCTTGGGTTCTTGGCTACCTTCTCTCTTTACTCTTCTTTGATAGAACTTACTTTTGATTTTTCCTTTTGTGGCGTTTTGGTGAAGTAGGAGCCATAGGTGGATTTATTTTCAGTTAGCATTTCCAACAAATGAGAAACGCAAAGAGAATCTGGTATAAGCAAGCAGATAAATGATGTAGAGCAGAACAAGATCTGGCTTAGGAAGCGTTTGAGGTAAAATGGCTTGCAGTGGAAAATGTGGCGATTTACCTGTAGCTAGTATAACGCTTGGGCTTAAAAAGAGTTTCTTAATGATACAGTGGCTTGAAGAAGTCATCTGGTTCTGTGGAAGACAGTAAACAAGATCTGAAATGTATTAAGATAGTGCAGGGAGAAGAATTTCTTGGGTTTTCATATTAGCATTCCATAGGAATAATCCTCACTGTCCGGGCTAGTTCAAGATTGATATTGACTGGGAAATTTGAGTTACAATCTGATAAATTCCTTTTTATTATTTCAGTTTGAGAACTAAATGTAAACTGAATTGGAGAGTTTGCCCTTACCATTGATATGAAATGGCAATATTTCTTGCTAACAAAGCAGTAATTTGCAAGGTTTTTTGGCGGAGGCTCAATGGAAGAGGAAGAGAAAATTATCAAAGGAGATGATGTGATTGTTGATTTGGATGCAACATTGGAAGATTTATACATGGGGGGTTCCTTGAAGGTAATACCTTTACTTATTTTGTATATTAATGCTGAAGCCTTCTCAAGTCAGCATACAGACATTTTTCTGTTGCGGCCTTTATCACTAATCTTTAACATGAGAAAGACATTAAAAGCTTTATGCGCATCCCCACTTCTCTGCAATTTGTAAAACCTAATCTGAACTTTATCATCCTTGTTTTTATTAACACCTAATAATCAACCCGAATTTGAAAGAAGCCAGAAAATTTATTTTCCCACATCTGGTCGAGATACATCTTGTATTTAAGTTGTTACCTAGAAGGTGCGAAAGTACAAGTCCTTTTGGGCACAACCTTTATATTTAGAATTGTGATTTGACATAAATGGTTGAAATCTAATGTTAGACAGTGCAAGTTCTTGCTTATTTTTGTTATTGTGATACTGTGGGGGCGTCATGAAACGGGCTCCACTAGCTTACATCTATTGATCAGTATACTAAATGCTAACTCCATTAAAGGAGCTTTTCAGTGACCAACTTATATGTCTTTTTAGCCAGGTTATCTTTTCTGGTGACATTGGCTTTTAGCATTTTCCTACCTATGTTTTGGTGAATAAAACAGGTGTGGAGAGAGAAAAACGTTTTAAAGCCAGCCCCTGGTAAGAGGCGTTGCAACTGCCGCAATGAGGTGTATCACCGGCAAATCGGTCCTGGAATGTTCCAGCAGATGACAGAGCAGGTGTGGTTTATTGATCCTTGATGCAACAGATGTACATCATCATCCCTTTAGTTCAATCACCTGAACTTTGTTCAGAGAAAATAAAACTTAGTTTTGTGTGGTGTTTCATCTACTTTTATAATATAACATCTGAATTTTCTTAAACTCCACAATTGTGCTCTTTAGGTCTGTGACAAATGCCCCAATGTGAAGTTCGAAAGGGAGGGCTATGAAATTACTGTAGATATCGAGAAAGGAATGCAAGATGGACAAGTAAGCTCTCGTCTAGAGTTCTTCACTTGTATGCTTAATTTGGTTTAGTGATACTTAATTTGTTAGCAAACGTTCCATTGCAATGAACTTTTTTGACTCAAGCTTGTCTGTACACACTTTGACATACTTTCTTGTACCCTTTCTGCCCGCTAGTATTGTCAGGAGCTTCATTATGGTATACAGTGCAATTTACTTTCTATGTTCTTCTGACCAGCTTGACTTTTATGTTGCACTCTAGGCACTTGAGCCTTTTAGTGCTGCAACTACTAGTAAAGATTAGCCATTGCTAGATGTTGATGTGAGATATTCCTTACAGTCAACCTCGTTTCTGCAACTAATACTTAAGACTGGCGAATTTAATGTTGATCTGAAGTGCACCTCATGGTCATCCTGAAATGGCCTGGTAGCAGTACATCATAGACCTATTTTTGCAAGGGCTTGATCAATATAGCAGAATTAAAGGAAACATCAAGTAAAAGTTGATCAATTATCCATTTCTTATTGTCTGCATAACTATGTGCAACAAATGTAAAAGCAACTTATTCCTTTTATTATTGTCTTCTTAGAGCTTCTCTGATCTGTCTTTCTTATGAAATTCTATTTCACTGTTTCAGCTTATTTTTGCTAAGTTGACCTGTAGACACTCGTTTTAGTGTAAATCTCTAGCTATTTAACTATATAAGGCCTCCAGCTATTAGGGTTCACATGTTTGGAATCATAAGCGCTTGTTTGGTGATATGTGTTCTTCCATTCTAAAGAGGCTTCAACAATATAAATGTTACTGTTTCTTAATTTTCAGAAACTTGTGGGGCTTTGAGCAGCACTAACTTATTCGAAATGTTTTTTCTCTTGTCATGTCCTACTACACCAAAGCAGGAATATCAATAAACTACTTCTGATTGTTAATTGCCTTTCTCCTCTTATAAGTCTTTGGAACATAGTTTTGAAATAATAAGAAATTTCTTTTGACAGGAAGTAGTATTTTATGAGGATGGTGAGCCTAAGATAGATGGTGAACCTGGAGACTTGAAGGTTTGACTTTATCCCATGCTACACAGAACAGACTTTGTTTTTATGTACGATTTGAGCGTGACTTATATTTTTCTTTATTATTTCTTGGGACAGTTCCGCATTCGCACAGCTCCTCATGACCGCTTCAAGAGAGAAGGAAATGACCTACACACAACTGTTACTATTACTCTGGTAAAATTTTCTATTCATTTACCAGAATAACTGACTCCCATTTATTCAATATCGTTTGGTTGAAATTGAAGTTATCAAACTATGAAAGTTGTTGAAGGAGAGTTAAGGTAAGAAATTAGAATAACAAAATGCCGGGCATATTGGGTCTTAACATACATTGACCGTCTGGAAATCACAAAAAGATAAATGTCCTCTAATTCAAGCTTCTAAAAATTCCTGCAGAGGCACCTCGTGATATCTCCTGCCCTTGTGTTTTGTCTTTGTCTACCTCACCCTTAATTGCGCATACTTGTACAACTCTCTGATATAGTATATATTTAAGAATAATTGGGCAACTTATTTAATGGTGCTGCAGCGACAGTGTGTAGATGCGTATGTGTTGTATCAGTCTCAATCGATCTGAAGTATCTAGTTTCACGGTGACTGGCACTGATGTCGAGCTCAATTAACCATTTGAATCCCTGCAGAAAACTTTGTTCTTTAATATAAAGACTTTGTTAGATTGTAAATGCTTTCTTGGAGTTTCAATGCGTTGAGACAAAATATTGACCAAATTATATTTCTGTTGGAACAACCCTCAGTGGAGGTGGTCCATGTTTTCAGATGAATACTTAAGACTTAGGTGGATGATGAAACTACACAGACTTTTCTAGCTCCTGGAAAAGAGATTGGAGCATTTACTGTGATCGGCAGTGAGGAAAAGAGCATTAGTAAATTGCTTGAATGATGTGTGCACGCTTAATTTGATATGTGTTGTAGCCTTATCTTCAGTTTTTTAGCAATCTTTCAATCTCCATTGGAGATAGAAACACAGTTAACTTTGTCCTAGCGGAGCAGAGGTGAATATGCTCTTTTAAAGAACCGATATTTCAGATCCATTTGCTTGTGAGACTTGTCTTCTATTTGTTTTGCAAATAGGCAGTTTGTCTACTTGTATTCGCAAGTTATTCTTGATGAGTCACTTGTAGGTCTCCACTTTATACTTTATGCAGAGTGATCGGTAATAACCAAATGAGTATCAGTAGAATTACATGCATTATAACCTTAAAAGGGGTCCAAGTTTTACTCAATTTCCACTCAATACGATGGAAAAATCCAGTAATGCCACTTATCACTAACATCACTCATTTAATTTATTTGATATTCGATTCACCTTTTAACTTGATCTTAAAACTTTCTTTTTTTTCCATGCAGGTGCAAGCGCTGGTTGGTTTCGAAAAGACCATTAAACATCTCGATGACCATTTAGTAGATATTGGCACAAAGGTAAATTCTTACCATGCAGTTCTAAGAAACCTACAATTTCATGTAGGTTAGCCGATAATTTTGGTGATGAATGTATTCCTTATGTTTGTTATTCCTCAGGGAATCACTAAGCCAAAGGAAGTGAGAAAGATTAAAGGCGAAGGAATGCCACTGCATTTCAGTAACAAGAAAGGCGATTTGTATGTTAAATTTGAGGTTCTTTTCCCCACATCATTAACAGAGGACCAGAAGAAACAGATCAAGCAAATTCTTGTTTAGGATATACTAGAGCCTATGAGCTTTTTTCTCCCTGCAACGAATTCAGAAGAATCGGGGGTTGACCTTATGTCAACCTTTACACTTACTCTTTTTACAAACATTGCATTAATGTATCGGAACTTGCTGTAATCTTCCAGGCATGCTCATCCTCAAATTCGGGGCCCTATTGTGTCCTAGCATTTTCCCCAAGTCATTTGAGGTGTAGTTTACAGGCCATTTGAACTGACTAACAAGGATATGATTGAGTAGATTTTGGCAGTGAATTTGCTGCATTGGGTAATTGACATTGTATTGGACCTTGGCCGTAGAGTAGATTGAAGTACGTACATTTGTTAGCACAATTTTCTGAATCTCAATGTACTATATATTTGGATGAGGGACTTGCAGATTAGCTGCTACATTATTTCGAAGTCTTCTACTCAATATGCTGTGATGTTTATATTAAATTGCAAGACATATGTCTTTCATACACATTTATTATTTGATCATTCGTGATATGTATTCTCACTTTAATTTGAAACTGTCATGGTTAAGTTGCTTGGTTTGGCGCAAGTACCAAGTTCGAGAAAGTGTTTACCATTTGATTCATTTGCAGCTATTCTCTCTTCTAATACCTTATTGACCAACAGAACTGCAGCTTTGACCTTGACCTTTTCTGTGTTCTACTTGAAGGTAAATTTTAATCATTTTTTAATTGCAACTCAAAAACCAATAATAAAAGAAACAGACAGAGATTGAAGATATGTAGAGTTAGAACAGGATATATGTAATGGTTATCCAAATCAATATTTTTTTGTTGCAATACAAATCCACTAAAGTCCTAGAAACGATAAAAAGAAAATGAGAGAGAGGCACCTGGAAATTGATGAAAAGGGCCGTCCAGTTCATTAAATTCTCTCTATGCGCGGTGTCCGGTGCACCTGGAAATTGATGATTGTCCAAAAAAATGGGGATCATCATTTTTACCTGCGTTACAGATAGTTTTGATCGCACTACTCAAGCACTGTTAGTCCTTCTATGGACCCCCTTAGCCGGGATCTCCTTAGAGATTAAGAGATTCCTCTTTAGCAAATAGTAGGCTTACTACCAATGTTGTATCCCTGTAATAGTCTTTCTATTAATATAATGTAAAAATTGCACGGGGCGTCCTATTTAGTCGCCCTTATTTAACCTGTATTCATATTTTTAAAATTATTTAACTTATACCCTAAGTTTTACAACTTCAGGCGATCCTTCTTCCGGCTACCTGTGCAAAACTTCAGCTTATTTAGTGTTAAAGTTTTTACAAATAAACTAAATAATTTCAGCATCTTCTGCTGAAGTTTTTGGAAAAGCTTTATGACAAAATTAATGAATCCAGCACAAAACTTCAGCTTATTTAGTGCTGAAGTTTTTACAAATGAACTAAATAACTTCAGCAGCTTCTGCTGAAGCTTTTGAAAAGCTTTATGACAAAATTAATGAATCCAGCACAAAACTTCAGCTTATTTAGTGCTGAAGTTTTTACAAATGAACTAAATAACTTCAGCAGCTTCTGCTGAAGCTTTTGAAAAGCTTTATGACAAAATTAATGAATCCAAGACAAAACTTCAGCTTATATAGTGCTGAAGTTTTTACAAATGAACTAAATAACTTCAGCATCTTCTGCTGAAGTTTTTGAAAAAGCTTTACGACAAAATTATTGAATCCAGGACAAAACTTCAGCTAAAACATGATTAAGTACAGCAAATAGAGAACAAAACTTCAGTTAGTAGAATGCTTAAGTTTAGCAATTACAAACAACTTCAGGCCCGTCTCCTAGAATGTTGAAGTTTGTGTGATTGCCTTTGCTACTTCAGGCCCGTATGCCTGAAGTTTATGCGAAAAGTGGGTACACTTGCAATATTTTTTGCAAAGCGGGTATAAGTTAAAACGTGACCCAAAAAACGGGTATAGGTGCAAATGCCCCTAATATAAGTCTTTTATTTTATCTTTCTTGACCAAAAAAAAAAAAAAAAAACCTGTGAAAAAAAATTTATTTTAAATTTTTTCAAGTTATCAGTTAATATTTATCATAAAAATTTATCTGTAATTACTTTATAAGTGAGTTGGTTACATAAATATTTGTTTTATTGTCAGTGAATATATGTACCTGTAAATGATTTTTTTCTTCACCTTATCAATTAGAGTAGTTAGGATTAGATTCTTTTTGTTATCTCCCTTATTTATCACATAGAATAGTCAGTACACATCACATTTCCAAGTCCTGATCAGTACACATTAAAATAAGTGTCTCTAACATGGTACCAACCTAATACACTTGAATTTGTAAGTCATCATACTTCAATCTTTGTAACCTATATGTGGTAGTTAATGTTAGGCCTACTTAAAAGTTCAATGCAAGCACGAAACGATTAAAACAACAACAAGGTAGATGCAACCATAATTCTTCGAAGTATCTTGTAAAGGTAACAATAATTTGTATATATGCTGTTAGAGGAAATGATCTTCTACAATTGTTACAATTTTGAATAGAAAAAAAAATTCCAATAATAATATCTTGTATCCAGGGATGGAGCTAGAAATCTAAATACAGTTTCAGCCAAAGCCAATAACTTTTACTCAAACAGTATATTTGCGTTAAAAATTTATTAAATATGAACAAATATTAAATTTAGAATCTAATTATTATCCTCGAAGTCGTCATTATAAAATCAATGTCACGACCCAAATCCTAAATCAGGTCGCGATGGCGCCCAACACCGTTGTGAGGCAAGCCAACATCGATATACTAGTGAGTTTCATTTAATTTACCAAAACATTTCCAATACTTACTTGATTTAGATTTAAGACATTAAGCAAGAACGAATAACCTAGGCAATCTTAAACAGGAATAGCCATGAAAGTCATAACTTAATATTTACAGCCCAAAATGACGTCTACTAACGTGTGTTCCAGGAACTAGTGTCACAAGTCTACATGCATCTAGTAGAATAATATCAAAAGAATAAAAGTATGTCCTACTGTTTGAGTATGTATAGACAGAAATGGCAAAAAGAATAACTCCAAAGTGCTGTTGGAAATCGCCAGGAGAAGCAACTCATCGTGAAACCTCAATTGGATATAAATCAGGAACGAGCTCCGGACTGATACCCAGATGCACCTGCCTCAGATCCTGTACAATTAAGTACATAGTGTAGCATGAGTACGTAAAATAATATGTACCCAGTAAGTATCCAGTCTAATCTCGAAGAAGTAGTGACGTGAGGTCGCCTTGACACTTACTAGGTTCCAAATAGTATAATTATGTGTATAAATTAAAGAGAGTACCAAGTACACACGAATAATAAAACAGTGAATATCTAGCATGTTACGAAACCTACTTCGAGTCAAAACTCTAAGATACAAATTGCAAGTAGCATGAATAACAGTTTTAGGTCATGAATAACATCAAACAAGTAGCATGCGCACAATATATCAGAAGGTACGGTTTGAGACAACATAATAATAAATGTGCACTGTCATAGGGTCGAACGACGGGAACCATGGATGCATCTATTAACCTGCCGTGACGTACGACCCGCTCCCATGAGAGTAGTGGAAAGAATCACTCCGCTCGCGGAATATATATATAT